>CAUHTR010007364.1:0-18121 GCA_959609185.1 Schmidtea polychroa | reverse complement strand
GGTAGTTTGCATCTGGGATGATGGAATTTTTCTTTAATCTGATTGGTTGTCGAAATGGTGATTGCCGTTTAAATGACGAATTTGAACTAGCACATCCTGACTCATTTGGGGACTTTTTTTCATTTTCGAAATTTCTGGCACTGTGTGCGGAATTAGGATTTGTTGACACAAATCTGTGACTGATTTTCTGTTTGGGTTCAGACACGAAATCGATTGAAGAACAGCATTCAAAACTTAAAAAATAAAATAAAATTCAATTTTTTTTATTAATAGAATTTAATTTAATTTTATAAAAATCCCTAAACCAAACAGACCAACAAATTTATTAGAAATTATATTTATGAAAGACTAATTTTAAAATGAAATTAAGGTTGAAAATCATACTATTTCTGGGATAGAAATTTTTCATTACTTATAAATCATCTTAAAAAGTTGGTACTATAGTTGAAAAATAATTTAGAATTTAGAAAATTGCCGCATTTATTTTAAAATGTTTTAATATTGATAAAATATGTATAAAGTTTTGTTAACAGATTCGCGGACAGTTCCAAGACATCATAGGCTAATTGACTGCAATTACTGCCACTGTCCGGGAATCTGTTAAATGTCTGTAATTAAATTTAGTAGAATTATTTAAATTTTTATTATTAAATATTGTATTTTCATCTAAAAAAAATATTATTTTTTTAAAATTTTAATTTTCATCTTAAACCTGTAATTTTTCCAAATCCAACGATATTCTTAATACGAAGAGCACCTTAGCTAATATGATAATTAATAAATTATCACAATAATAAGGTTTATGAAATATTTTTTATATTTTTAGTGTCTAAAAATCTATGTAATATTAAGTTTTTTCTTTTTCAAAACAATTAAGAAAAAATTATTTTGTTAAATCTTTGACCTTCTATAGCAGTGATTCTCAAACATTTTTTTGAGGTTTGAGGGTACCCTATTAGATTTTTTTTCTAAAAAGATGAAAATTGTGTATAAAAATTTTTAAACCTAAATTATTAAAATTTTGACCTCATTTAGTTAAAAAATTAAGAAAACAAAAATCACCAAGAATGAGCTTAATAAATTTATTAATGCGTTGAATGATACTGCTTCGAAAAATCTTCAGCAAGTTTCCGTACATCAACAGGAATGTCACTTAGTTTTATTCTTAAATCTCCTGATCCAGCCAACTTGTTTCTGTACTTAGTTTTAATATATGCATTGGTCGAAAATGCCGATTCCCACAAGTAAGTTGTGTTGAAAGGAAGAAGTTTCTTGATTGCAAGTGTTCCAATATGCATCTTTTCTGAATAAATCTGCACCCAAAACTCTTCTCGAGTTAACTCACTATCTTGGCCAATCATAAGTAAATCTTTAAAATCTTCGTTCGACATAACTTGAGTTTTCTGGTCGGGCTCGACTGAAAACGGATCTTTTAACCAGAAATATGTGCCTGGAAAATAATCTTGAATGCTTGTTTCCAAATCCTGTAAATCAGAAATTATTGTCTTTAAAAATCCACATTTGATTCTGTTTTAATGTTGATGTTCATTTTTCTAATAACCTCATTTGATCTAGGAAAGACTGTCATGTTTTTCTTTTTGACACTATCCTTGAAGAAAGCAATATGTTTTTTAAAAACTCAAATTTTATCAATTTGATCAAAGTTTCGATTTTTGCCTTGTAAAGATGTCATGGTTTCATTTAATGAATCAAAAATGTCTGCCAGATAACAGAGTTTGAGACTAATTGACCTCAGATAGCTGTTGAATAAAATTCTGATCCGAGAAAGTTGTCTTCAAAGCCTCCCGCATTTCTACCATCTGAAGAGTATTTTTCCAAGTGAAAGCCAGCGCACTTTAGTATACAAAAGGAGCAGATGGTGTTCTATTCCCATCTCTTCAGTAGTAAGCTTCAGAAGGCGTGGCTGAAGCGGCCTACTCTTCACATGCATGCCTATGAATGATGCAGTGGCTGCTTGTTGCATTCTTTGCTATTTTCTTTATCCTAGATACAGCACCTTTGACTGTTCCAATCATAGCTGCTCCGCTATCACTGCAAATATCAAGACACTTTTCCCATTCAATTTGTTTCTCATTAAAATAATTAAAAATTGAATTGAAAATTTCTTCTCCTGTTGAATTTTTCTTAAGAACATTGCAGAGCAAAAGTTCTTCTTATATCCGCTTTTCATACGGATATCGTACAAATACTAAAAGAATCACGAGTCCAGAAACGTCCGTACTTTCGTTCAATTGAATGGCAAAAAATTCAGAGTTCTTCAATCTTACTATATTCTTTTTCAAGTTAATTATCAATAACTGTAAATCTTCAAATTGTTGGGATGTTTGATTCTCAAGCAGACATTTAGCCACTTCAATCATACACGGTTTGAAAAAATTCTCAGCAATCGTGTGAGGTTTCCACGCCTTGGCGATTTGCAGGCTCACGATAAAAGAAGCTTCTGTTGCCCTCTTATTTTTATCATTTGCAGGCTTAAAAAGGCTTTTCACCATTTTGCCCTTATCTCGGAGAGAAGCGGCAAGGCGAATAAAGGTTTCGATGCCATTATCAAGAAGATGCGGATGATCTGATGCAATAACGCTTTTTTAGTTTAGAAGGCATAAGTGAACCATTGGAAAAAAGTTTTTTCACAAACAAGACATTTTGCTTTAGGATATTCTTCAATCCCAAGCTCAACAAAACCAAATCTTGAAAAAATATGTTGGATTGTATTTCCTTTTTTTCGGCCTTGAATCTTCCTGTTGTTCTTGGCTTTCGAAGTTCGTTTCTTGTTGCTCCAATATATGAGAGTTAATCGGCAAAGAAGAGGAGTCTTTTTTGTCAGAAAGATTCTTCGTATTAGGAGATACTTCACTGTTATATTTGTTTCATTTTTATTGATCTTTTTTACCCAATTGTTCATTCCTAAATGGGTTCGTTTATTGAAAATTGTTAACTAAATAAAATTTTTTTTTTAATTAGATGCGAGGAAATTGCAACAATATATTCTGAAAATGGCTGGGGCACCTCTCGCCGACGACTGGGCACCCCATTTGAGAACCCCTATTCTATATTATAGAATCTATACCAATGACAAATTATTATTATCATTTTGTTTAATCTTCATATCAAACTATAGATCAATATTTTATTTATTTAACACGAATTTTTGGTACCATAAATTTATGGTAAATAATAAAAAATGCAATTAGTCTAAAAGGAAATGTAGATAGAAGAAAATACCAAAAACAAGCTTACAATTAAAGAAAACGAATAAAAAATGAGAACTCAAAATATTCTTATACATGAAAAATGTTTATACAATCCTTACAATTTTCACTAAGTTGATATAATATTGTTTTAAATATTCAAATCTTTTCCAAATATCTAAGGCAGATATCGTTAGAAAAATTTTACATTTAGAAATTTAAGAATCTCAATATATATATAATTGTTGTCCGTTACTAAATGTCAATTTTTTTTCTCTAATTCCGGCCCTTCATAATTTGCTAAGATTATCCTTTAATTTTTATTCTTTTCAGTGTAAATTTTCATACTTTAAAGACATATTTGAAACCCCTATACTCAAGTTACTTGAATACATTATTTTGTATGATTTTATTATGAATACTTATTATTGTATTTGTTAAAACAAACTATTTACGTTCATTTTGTCGTGATAAGGTGGCCGTGAAGGTGAAATCAGGTAACTCAGTAATTTTATTGTAAGTCGCTGTTAGTTGATTTGGAATTGGCATTAAATTCATTTTAAAATAATTTCCATATTAATAAATAACATTAATACAAGAATTAATACATGTTTTTTATGATACAAAATACAGTGTCGATAATTTGAAGGTTGCTACTAAGAACTACTAAGAAATATACAATTAATTCTTAAGTTTAACCATGGATTCAAAAAATAGATCAATGGGTTGTATTATTGTCTGAAAGAATGAAGATAAACGAAATCGTAAATAACAAATCAAATGTGAATAAGTTAAAAGACTTAATCATAAGCTTAATAACAAATATTTCATTTACTAATAATAAAAATAAACTTAAATGACTTTCAATAATAACTAACAAATTCAAAATACAATTTCAAAGTCCTTATTAATTTAAAGATGAATGCGTCAATAAATATTTTGTGTGTTTTAATGAAAACGTTGTTTATTTAAAGTGATGTCCATACAAATTATTTATAATAAAACATTAGAGCACCACTGGAAGAGAAAATATTTTTAACTATAAATATGCTAATTAAATAGGAAAGTCATGAAAGAGTCCAATAATATAAATTTCACACAAAATAAAATGAAAAATTTAAAAATAGATTATTTCAAACAAATATTATGATTTTATACCAGCGTTGTCCAAACTTAATAAAAGGAAATTGAATTGTGGATATTTTAACAGTTATTTCAAATTTAAATGTTAATCAGTCAATTAAATCAAAGAAGCGGGAACGTATGATTAACATTGATCAAGAATTAAGAGTTTGTTTGTCAAAAATTCCACCACGATTGGAACTTATTTGTTCGGAACATCAAGCACATAAATCTCATTAACTATGTTTTATGAATTTTTCATTCACTAATTTTTCTAAATTTAAAATTTTTTACATTAAATTTATTTCAAGTTTTACATTTCTTATTAAAAGATTAGTAAAAGTGCAATAAAAAATTGCAAAACAAAAAAAAATTTAGGTGTGCCGCGAAAATTTTTAATTCAGCCAAGTGTGCCGTGGCTCAAAAAAGTTTGGTCTACACTGTTTTATACTCTTGATAATTTGAAATACGGAAAGACTTTTAAGCCATACTTTGAAGATTTGTTTGTAAGAAACCTAATATGAGAAATAGGTTAATAAGAGAAAATTTTCAAAAGAATAAATTGAAAATAGTCGAATAACGGTGAATAAAGTAATAGATTCGGTATATACTGTAAAAAACCTTGTTTTTTTTAAAGATACAAAAAACACAATTTACTATAAAAATTGTTATTTACTTTTCAAAAAAATAATAACGACAGTGAAATTCATATTTATTTCTAGTAATAATTAAAAAAGTTAATGTCATTGAGAATTCAGACATTGAAAATTGGTATTTGTTTCAAAATATTATTTAAAAATAAATTTCAACATCAACACATTCGCTATTCATTTGAACTGGCATACTTTCCGAAATAGCTAGCTATATAAATGTTGATTAAGGTCTTTGAACAATGTTTTTTGGTGTTATTTCTACAATTTTAAAATGAACTTTCATAAATTTCTGGAATAAGCTCCAGAGCATGGTGCCCACACAACTGCATTGAGTAAAAGCTTATACCCAACATTTTACCTTATTTCATATCTGAATATGTAATAGGTTATTAATGAATTGTCGGAATGTAATGCTGACTCCTCGAGTTCTTTATATCAAATAAAAGAAAACCCAACACAATATATTTACTGAAATTCAAATTACATACACAGTTTGTTTGAAACTTTTATCTACTTTATTTGTTAGTAGCTCAATGGATAATCATTTTTGCAAATTTGGCTAGGTTTCAATAAAAATGTTCATATAAATTCTTTGTAACTCTTGTTTAATTATATTTGAACTTAAAGTTTGTTTCAATAGTTGCAGTAGTTGCAATATATGGCATGTTTTTCATTTTTCTCATTTAGCAGGAGACTCCCGCATCCATCTCTCTCAATTCAAGTTTCGACCCGAAGGAGACTGAAATTTTGGTAAAAATCAAATTAATTCTGCTTTTACATGTAACGCTGACATCTTGCCTATCATGCCGGTGATTTTATTTTTAACTGCATTGGTTAATATCAATTTCAATTAATTAGTTAATTTGTATTTTGAATAAATATTATTAGGGACCCTATCGATATAAAATTATTATATTCGTATTTATCTCATTATTTGCCACCCTCTTATATCCGTTCCTTCGAGAAATATTAATTTTCAATTTATGCACTTTGAATTTCGTTTTATTTTTCTAATGTTGTAAAATTATGACTTTAATTATTTTGCTCATTTCTTTATCCTTTATTTCCCAGAATTTTGCAACTCCAACATTTCTATTACGTTATGATGTGTAATAAGCAGGGAATAAAATATTACTGTCAGTAGCAAAATTATACGTTTTGATAAGTTTAATTTTTTAATGGATGACAATTTTTTATTTATTCATTTGGAAATGGAATTTAACTTCAAGAAACAAATTTCTATGTTCATTTTAATAAAATCTTTGACGGGCCCCACCGATATGGGCTTTATTTGTTACCATTTAAAATTAAAATTATAATAATAGATTCAAAACTTTACAACTAACTTTCCACAATATTGATGATCGTGGCTGTAGGTTTGTGATCGTTTGATGTTACTGTAATGAATTGGCGGGTTATCTTTATTGTAAATTATCTGAACAAAAAGTGAACATTAAAATTCAAATTTGAATACTTTTTTTAATATAATCTTTTAACTAATAATCTATTGCATAATCATTAATGCATGAAATATTCTCATTGAATAACATTTTTATATTAATTTTATCATAATTACACTTTTCTCTTCAATCCCTAGAAGTTATAAATAAAGAAAATTAATTTCGAAACGTAACACTTCAAAAAGATTTTTAAACCAGAAAATAAGTATACCAAATACTTTTAATTTTTTATGAAAATATATTTGTATACGTTATAAAGTGTATTATGTTCAAAATGTAATGAAATATAGTAAAACTCAAAAATAAATAAAGTCACAATTATATATTTTATGATACTGTAAGTGTAGTGTCCATGACTCCCACTTTTATCAATTTAATAATTGAACTTAAAATATATTATTAATTTAAAATTAAAAATCACCATCAAATTCAATTTAAAAAATCATCAAATTCAAACATGTCTAATGAAGTCACTGAAGTCGAACAAGTTGAAGAAGTTGAAGAATCATCAAATCGAGTCAAAATCAATGGATCAAATATGTCAGAAATACAGGAAACAGAAGCCTTCATCTTATTCACAATGATATCTCTGATGATGTTCAAGATCTTCAACAATGTCAATTATAATAAATTCATTGTTCAAATTAATTCTTTGTCTCTACAGTAACAAAATCAAATTAAAATCTTTGTTTAAATAATCTTCATTTTTTCTCCAAAATCAAAATCAATATAAAAATCAATTAATGAGTCATTCAACTTCCCAAGCATTAAATCTCATCAGAACCAACAAAGAAAATATGCCAGACATTCAAGAAACTGAAGCCTTCGTTTACTTAGCTATGATCTCTCTGATGATGGTCTTGATCAACAACACCATCTATTCGACCCAAGAAATTTACCTTAGGACACTAATTTTTAATTCTAGCGATTATCCTGATAAAATTCGTTACGAGAACTCCCATCTCATCCATTTCTGACCCCTCACCCCAAGAATAGATATCCTCCTTCATGCTCCCAAAGAACTGACAGGTCAAACTCTTTTCCACCTCTGACTTATTTTTCACAAAGGGTTTTCATCGGACGCTAGAACATGTCACATAGGATGTTCTTGGCCAAACCCCCCGTCGGCCTTAAGAGTTATTTCCATCTGCATTTACCACAAACTCTTCGGGTTACTCATCCGTCTTCAGCCAAAAGGAGTTAATTAACAAAGTTATTCCAAACAAAGATCCAAAAGTCTACATGCTAAAATTCAAGATCATCCACAATTTCCATAAAATCGCCAGATCAAGTGTCCATGCATTCGTTGGAACATTGACTACTGGAGCGATATCCATTATTTATTTCAATGTCCTTTTGATTAAAATCTTTATTTTAATTAATTTTATGTCTTTACAATTAATTCGAATAAAGATTTTAGGTAGAGATTTCTCTTTGTAACTAATACATTTGTCAATAATTTTTTAATTTTTTAATATTACACAGTTTAAAAGAGTGAAGTGACTGAGATTTAAAGAAAACAAGTGTCATAGTACTTTTTATTGAAAGAAATTTGTTTGGGCTATATAGAAAAATAAATAGAGGAATCGAAAAATAAATTTACATAAATTGTGTGCAAAACAATTAAAAGCCAAAATTTAAAAATTTAATTAGAAATGTGAAAAATCGAAAATTAATATTTTGTGAAGGAAAAATTTATTAGCAGTTAGGAAATGAAAAGATAAACGCGAATACAATAATTAATTAAGATCAATCCCGTTATTAGGGAAATAGGATTCCTGAGACATGTATGCCAAACGTAAGTGGGAAAATAATTTAATTTAGGAAAACCATAAGGGACTGAATAGAGATTTCGACAGTAAATTAAATTAAATTTTATTTTTTGAGAAAATTGAATCGGATGAACCCTTAATAAAAAAGAAAACAAAAAAATGGCTGAAGCAAAATACAAGAATTATAAAATAAATGCGAATATCATTCAACGGAATTGATATATTAGTTACATATTTTCAACAGTTCATGGCAAGTCTCTCATATAGTTTAAACAAAAAAAGGATTAATGAAATAGTATTGTGACTTATTTACAAATTGAATACTTGTTATCTTACTGTGTCTGTTCTTATTGTTTAAATAAAGACAAAAAATAGTTATTTTCCTACCGAAACTTTTTAATAGCCAAACGAAATTGTTACAGTGAAAATAAGTTTTATTCGATTCATCAGTATTGAAATAATAAGAGCTTTAGACCATTCGGCACGTTTCATTACAAATAAGACATTTCTAATTACGCAAATGGTTTTTACTATTTAAATATACATTTTGCCGTTTAATAAAAAAATAATTTATTTTAAATTCAAGTTAAGATTTTTTTAAATAAATAAAACTGTTAGAACTGAAGACATTTGATCTCTTTTCTTGAAAAAATTAAACAAAATCTTGATACTTGATAAAAGCAATACCGAAAATTTGTGATTATTGATTTTCGATCATTGAATAAAAAAATTTATTTTCGTTCAAAGGTGAAATAAAAAAATTATTCCTATTTTTTGGCAGATAATAAATAACTAAATATACACTTTGTAGTTTCCAAAGAAAAATTAGTAAAATGAAAATAAAAACAAAAATTAAGAGAAAAACTATTTGACGAGAAGTACATTTTCATCAATATAAAAACAGTAATTAAATTCACAGTAAAATATGTTAAGTGAATAACATTGTGCCAAATATTTTTCTAAGTCATGTTATAATTACGAAACAATGGTAAACAATGAATCCTTGTTGAATGAACTAGTAAACATTTCATTCACATTCATTCCAATGCGCGAAGATAACGGATAAAGTAATAAAAAATAGCATGAGAAAATATGATAACTAACATTTTTTGTCAAATGAACTCCACTAGTCCATTTATCTGAAACCGAGTTATCGAAAATTGAGGAAGTTGGCTGTAATTTGAGTGAATTTGACACATGTAAATCCATTTGTGATGAATTCATGTCAATTAGTCTGTCAATATTTGAAACTGAGCTTTGAATCGTATGCATAGGAACTGATATATTTTGCACGGAATTCTGAGGCACGACATTAAATATGAAATGACTAGTTTGAGAACCTATTTCTCGATCATACATTCGAACTTCAAACAGAAGCTGAAAATAAATCATCATTCAACATATGAAAAATAAAATAAAATTTACAACACCAAGAAAGGTTTAATTGTATGTGATGTCACTGTTAGAATAATTTTACGTATAAATTCTGGAATTTACGGCTCTCTTTAACGATAAGCAAAACTGTGTTCATTTTTAGTTATTTGCATTTTATTATCAAACAGATTTGAATGACTTAATTCCTAAATATTTAGCAGAGTCGATACTAAATAAAAGATAAGGAAAATATTGAAACATAAATATATCATAAAAAGTTCATTACGACTACAGATCAAATTTGAGTTACATGGGGAAAAATTAATCTATAGTCATAAAGAAAATAAATGAAATGCTAAAATTTATAAAAACACAGTGAATGTCTGAAACACCGAAATCGCGGTAAATAATGAACATATTAACATATCAATGGTTATTCTTTAATAAATTATTAATTGAATATGGCTAAACGATTTACTCGGCATATCTAATACAGATTCGAATAAGTATTAATATAATACATTTTTGGTATAATTCTGCGCATTCATTAAGACCAAAATCGGAGCCTAAGGAATAGACGAACTGTTATTTCTATTAAATGAATTTCTAATTGTGATAATGTATAAATATAGAAAAAATTAATTTAAGATTGAAAAATTTATGTTACAAAAAAACCATAATTCAAACAAATAGTGTTCATGAAGATTTTCTGTAACAAATTGAATTCATCTAACATCATTCACATACAATTCATTAAATTTCTAAATTTTTTATTTTTCAAAATATTTTAATTAATTTTTAAATTTATATTTAAAATATAGATATAAAATTTTTCTTTTTGAAATTAATAATTTTGTTTTAATCCTCCATTTTTATTAATATTTTAATTTTACAATATTTTTATTGCATTTTGATTAATATTAAAATTAATATTAAAATATTCAAAAATGTATAATAATGTGGATGGTAGAATTTATCACTTAAATATTTTGGGTGGAAAATGTGGTCACTATTTTATCAAATATATCATTAAACGGATCTTGATAATAATTTACTAGTTTATATCACTCTGATTTCTATATAACTTTTTTTCTTTTTTTCAATTGGAAAAAAATATCAATATTTAATGCTCTTTTAGAATTGTTTCACACCTCAATTATGGGGAAATAAGTATTTAAATATTCAAAAAACTAACGGAAATGTTTGAACTTTTAAAATTCCACTTTATTGGTAAAAGAATATGTGGAGAAATTAGAACACGATTCCCAGTTTCACTGACACAAATATTATGCCAATCAGATCCCTCACCATTTAGCTGTTGAATTCTTGCTTTATACTGCCTACAATTCTGCAATGAACTAGACAACTGAAATCCTTTGACTTGGATTATAATAATAGACTCTAATGGAAATGAGGACAACATCAGATCAATTTTTTGAGACTTACTAAAATAAAATATATAAAAAACACGAGTGAGTCCATTAAAACAAATTACAATGATTTATCACTGGCAGCAATAACTTCTTCATTGATATATTCATGACAAATCTTACGATTATGTTCAGGATTATTACTTTTCATCAGTTTCATCATACACTCTTCAAACGCAGGAGGGTTCTCTTCAGCTATTCCATCACCATTGAATGATGGCCAGCGAACATCTAATAAACAAACAAGTGAATAAACATTAAAAATTTATAATTTCAATATTATTTTCAATCAAAAAAATTACTTTTCCAAAATTCATTTTCATTAATCTGATTGGACAATTGATTTTTAACCGCTATTTTCTGGGAAGAGACCATAGGAAAGGATGATTTGTGAAAGAGCATGTGGTCAACTGCAACTGGATTTGTGATAGATTGAGGAGACTGATTCCAGGAAATTGACTGTGGTAAATGATCAATTTTCAGTTTCTGATTGTTAGATAACTGCATCATTTTTGATAATCTATTAAGTGGAAATTAATTTAAGAACTTGAATAAAGTTTATTAATGACAAATTATAATGAAATAACTTTTTTGACCTAAAGTTTTGCGACCTCTACCAAATATTAGATGATAGGTATCATAAAAATTTGGCCCAATAATACATAATATGTAAGATATTAAAATTCTAGACATTGGTAAAGGTTGTTAAAGAAAATAAAATATGAAAATTTGAAGAGTTTAAATGTCTTAAAGTAAAGATTAGAAATTAAGAAAACTTAAAGAAACCACAAATAACTCTTAAACGACCAACACATGTCCAATGAACACATTTCGGATTCAATTTGTTTATAACATATTTTTTAAATAAATAAATACAATGTCAATGTAAAAAAATCAGTGGTGAAATTTGAAAGAAGTTCTTATAATAAATACAATTTGTTTATAAAATATTCTACTATTTACACAGTACCATTCTCATTATATTTATTAAAAATTGACTATGAATCAGTTAAGCTATCGATGTTTTTTCATAGTCAAATTTTTAATAAATATAATGTCAATTGAAAAGAAATCAGCGGTGAAAATCAAAAGAAGTCCTTATAATAATAACATTCCAATTATATGAAAAAATACATGTTTTATTTTAGTATTTATGATGGAATTTCAAGAAATATCATATACTATTACTGCGATTTTCTGTTAAAATTGAACAATAATGTTTATTAAACATCGAGCCCCTACAAGCTTTACATAAACTCTAACGCCTATCTTTAATTTGGATACCAGTGATTGTGCAAAAGATTGGTTTGGAAACTCGAATGGATATCGCCAAACATGTTCAAACATGTTGTTATCTAAGATTTACTGGAACGGAATCCATGATAACGTTACTCGTCGGAAAATAGTTGTACAAAAATACAACTTTCTCTCCCCCCACTCGTGTCATCATCCTTTAAAACTGATCAGTGGATTCTCTTCGCGATACCGTTTCCCGAGGATCTATAGACATTTTGGTAAATCATCTTTATACAGAACAGTTTGCATAGCCTTATTATTTCGTTTTAGTGAAACGTTAGAGAATGCTCGAAAAATATCGATCGAAGATGATCACGAACGTCTATTTCATTCTCCATTTTCAGCTTCCATCAGAAATCTATTCGATTCACAATCGATTATTGCTAGCTTCTGCCAAACTTCATGTACCTTTAAATCCCACTTTGTCCCTTTATAGGTAAGTTTCCATAAAGTTTCTTTGCTCAAGATATCTCAAGATGGAAACTATTTTTTTTTCTATATTGAGTTTGAAATAAATATATTCTAAAATTCTTTTAACAAACCAGTGAATGAAAAAGTTTTTAGAAGATTATTAATTATAAAAATAAAAAAAAGAAATATTTCATTAAAATGATAAAATACAAACAAATTTACTGGCTACGTTTTTCCTGCATAATTGCTTTTCTTTCGACCAGTACACTGATTTGTCGGTGAATATTTTTGACTTCCTGAGATAATGTGAAATATTGTTCAACCATGCAAGCCAGCGGTTCCAATTGCTTGACTACACTGATCATTGCGGCACTGCTGCTTGATGAATTTGTTGCCAAATCCGCCAATAACGATTTTAATTTATAATAATCAGATATATTTTTCTAGAAAATTTATATATAAAATAACATAATTAAGAACTTTAAATTTTTTTTGAAAAATTTACATTTTATTAATGAGATTTTTATGCTATGGACTTTAAAAATATAGAAGAATTTATTATTTGAAAAACTCCATGTTGAAATATAGCATATTTATAAAATAAAACATTACTCATATGCCCAAGTAACCAGTTATAGATAATTCTATTATAGACAATATTTTATGTATACGTGTATGCAGGGCCAGCCCCAACAAAAACGGGGTCTGGTACAAAGTTTCCGAAAATCGTTGTTTTTGTTTTACTATATGCATATATTAATATTACTGTAGAAAAACTTTTATTAATATAATTAATTATATGTTATATAGTATAAAGTGATGATTTATTGGAAGCAGGATTAATTAAATGTTAAACAATAAATGATAATAATAAATGATAAATAATATTTCATTTTTAATCTTTATTACCCTTCTATAATATTAATTTATTCTATGCTTTATTATTTTTTATTAATTGGTAAATTATAATTCCAAAGCTTTCAATATCAAAACATATTTCATATCATTTGTAATTTTAACTTATTATTATAATAATAATTACAAACTAATAATAATTATTAATATTATAAGAACTTTATTTTCCAAATTTCACCACTGATTTCATTTTAATAAATAATTATTAAACTATTAAATTAAATAAATTTTAAAATTCAATATTTTAAAAGCTTCTTTTTTTGCTACAAAATAATAATAATAATAATAATAATAATAATAATAATAATAATAATAATATAATAATAATAATATAATAATAATAAAGTTTTTTATAATATTAAAAAAGATTGAAACAATTCATAAATGAATAAATAAACAATTTGCATCAAAAATCACAGATAATAGAATTTCGAGCTTTAGATGAAAATGATAAATAAAGATTGATCAAAAATCTATGATTTGACCAAACTTTGCAACTGTGATCGGCACCCAACTGATCGTGAAAATCAATAATTCACATACATAGCACCGTGCTACATATAATGATTTTCTGTCTAATTTTAAATATAAATACTACTTTAGCTAATGAATTATCCGAAATGATACAAATAAACTTGCCTCGTGGTGCACTTGTATATATCTGGTAGGTGGCGAATATTCATAAAACTTGACGCCACATGACATATAGCGTCAATGAAATTTCGTTCAAGCCTAAATGCCTTACTGAAAATTTCACTGATTCCAATACAGAAAAATTTGAATAAAAAAAAGTGACATTTGAAATTTTTCACTGAATTTTTCCCTGTCTGAATTTTTGAATATTTAAAATATTTCCCAAAGCTATTTTATTTTAATGGGAAATAAACAATTTTTTCCCACAAAAAAATAATCGAAAAATATGAAATTATTTACTAAAATTTCAATAATTAAATTTCAATTAATTTAATATGTTTTTTAATAATAATAATAATTAGTCATTTAAATCAACTAAAATTAAAAAAAATTACAAAAAAATAATTACGTTACAAAACCTGTAAATTGAATATTATGTCAAAAATTTAGTTACTCCATAAAACTCCAGACACTGTACTTTTTTGTTTATAAATTTACTTATATACATTAAATGAATTTGAAAAACAGATTGGAATGTTTGCTTGTCATTTTATCTAGCACAGAATTCGGTACTATTAAACAAATAATATAAAACATATATGATATCTTTATATTTAAGCACTATATTATTCAGAAGTTTTGACAGTTTAGTAATATACATTGACATTCTATTGTTTAGCAATTGTTTAGTTATGTGACGAACTATTAAAAGTACATCAAAATTTTTTCATATAATAAAAATTTCCATCATGGGCCATCGACAAGTTTTTTCGAGATATGAGAGCAAAGCCTCATTAGTAAAATAAATGTATAAAATTTACAATGTAATTAATCTAACTTTTAATTGATCATTCGACATTCCGTTAAGAGCATTTGGTATTTTCAAATTTTCAATTTTAAACAATTGATTGTTTAAATGAGACAATTGTTTATTCAATCGTTCTTGTTCGATTGCCGATGAAATTAGTTGATTGTGTATCCATGAATCATTGCCATGAGTCGGCTCTGGAAATTCATGGATACATTTAGGCATTGAACAAGTGGAACTGTAAGTTTTGATCTAGAAATATAGGAATTTCAATTTTTTAAAAATTAATAAAATATTTTTTTCAAACGACATTATTTAGACCATGCCAGAATGATTAAAAAATATTCTTTCGCGTTGAATAAGAAAATTTGAAAAAAATAAAATCCAAATGGCAAAAATAGGCCTCAAAAGTCGATCTCAACTTTAGGGAAAGTTTTTTTAAAAAGCTTGAAACTAATGTAGATTTATTAATTGAACATAAATTACATAATTTTAGATTCAGATTTGTCAAAGATCAAGTGAAATTTGATTAAACATAATTTTTGAAAAGTATAATTAATTTTAATTTATAACCTAAAATTAGATCAAAATAACCCATTAACTGTCAAATTTGTTAAAAATGTATCTCATTTCTAGGTTCTGAATTTTTGTCTATGTTGCTTCTTTAAACAATACGATTTTTAAATGTAGCTCTAATCATATAGAATTTATAAATCATTTAAATTGAAACCTCAAAACTTAAGAACAACTGCAAAATTATAACATCTAAAACTACATTCGTTCTAGACACCACTTACCTACAAATTTTCACTAGTAACTTGTAAAAATATCCACTTCTTTCTCAAAATAAACAAAACTGGTGTCTCAATAATGCCAATTAGTAATAACATTCGAAATATATGACAAAGTTTCCGACTAATGGACGATAAAATTAAAGATTACAAATAGGTTAATCAAACAAGAACACATTTACCTTTTTGTAGTGTCTCATTTTAAACTAGTGATAATGTGAATTGAAATAATTTTTCAAATCGAGGAGTAAACAAAAAGCTTACGGGACAAGATTTTAACTTATTCACTAATTCAATAATATATTTTGCGATGAAAACGGAAAATCATTTATATTTTATTCATCTTAGATCTACATTTGATTTCTTTTAGTATTTCATTTAGTTCTACAGAAATTTGATCTATAGTCAAAATGAAAATAAATATAAAGGATTAACATCAATTTATATTAATTTAGTTTCACAAACAAATCTATTTTTTCGGACCTTAATTAAAAAAATTATTTTTTTACATTACATCAGTGGTTTCCAACCCGGGAGGCACGGCCTATGGCTAGGGGAGGCGCCAAAACTTTTGGGTAAAAAAATAATTTTCATACCATAATATCCACAAATAAATAAAACTTCATATTGTAACGAAGCTGTAAAATTCAGTGAATAAATACTTATTTTTATTACATTTCTATACATACATTTAATTCGTATATAAAAATTATCCGAAGACGAAGTTTTTATTCTGTTCATTGTAGTTTTATTTTTTTGTAATAAAGTTATTATTGTTTAAAACGTGTTTATTTATTATATATATTAAAAAAAAGATGAGAAGCGCCAAGAAAATTTTTTTTTGGGGGAGGCTCGGTAGCATAAAGGTTGGAAACCGCTGCATTACATAATTTTCTGAGAAATTCAGAAAAAAACAGAAAAAGATTTAAAAAATCATGTTATATTTACTTTCAATACTGATAAACATTTTCGGCGCGATGTGCATCATAAATGACCAATTTACAGTTTTAGAACTTTTTTCTAAACATTTCAAAGCATTTCCCAAATACGTTAATGCAAATAGACCATTCAGAAATCTGTCGAAAATTTTGACTTTATTTTTGTGGCCCTTTTACTAAAAAGTTTTAATTCAATCAGGAAAAATTAAGAGTTTTCAAATCACCGAATATGAGAATTTGGCGATGATTAGGAAATTATTATGAAATTTATGATATATTTTGGTAAATATGACATCAATAAGTGGACCAATGTTTAAATAATGACATTATAAATAAAAACAAAAATTCCGTGTCTAATAGCTTACATATTCAATGTCTTTTAATTATCTGCAAGTAAAATTTTATTTTTTTCACCAATATACTTTATTCAATTTTTTTAAACTTCATTTATTTTTTAGATTATAGACTATTTAGCATAAATTTTCTGCACGGTTTTCTTCAAATGTTTGTAGATAAAATAAACACTTGAAGAAAGGCTGTGGTGAAAATTAGTGTTAAATATAAAACAAGATGTTGATTGGCAGTTAGAGAAATGAAAATAAAGAAAATTATCTAGTCCACAAATAAAGCTAATGGAAAAATTTTATATTTTAGTATATTTCTAAAATTTTTATTTTATTAAGTCTAATAGAGAATCAATCGAATAAAATCTTTATTTTAACCCATTACTTCCCACTGTACTCACATGGATACACTTGTTAAAGGCGTGATTTCATGTTTTTCTATAATGATTATTCTGGAAGTAGTGACCCATGTCAACAATAGATGGCACTAGTAGCCTACGAAAAAATTCTCCATATTTTTTGTTATAAATGTTCTAATTTACCCAATATGCCATAATAAATAACGATTAAAATTAATTTTTACGTTTAGTTTTCTTTTGGGCGTTAATGGGTTAAATAACTTTCTAATTTACAATAAAGTCCAATAAGATTTTATTTTTGGTTAAAATAAAATGAATTATTTCTATTTTCTTGTATTTTCAATTTTTACAAAAAATATTTAACTGTAAGCAAATATTAAGTAAGAAGATTAATAATTTCGTTTATTTTATAAATAATTTGCTTTATTTAAATTTTATCTGAAAATCAACATTCTCTTCATCGAATGATGTAAAATTTATTCAATAATAAATAAATAATAAATAACTCTTTCCATTTTTAATTTAGGTAAATAATTTAAATTTTAATAAATATTTGATGTTTTTCACTAAATATTAATGTTTAACAATTATCAATGATGGTTAAAA
>CAUHTR010007363.1:20021-73482 GCA_959609185.1 Schmidtea polychroa | reverse complement strand
TATATATATATATATACAGTAAACCCTCCAACTGCGCGGTTTTTCATTGCGCGGTTTCGCAATTGCGCGGCCAAACCTTTAATACCAAAATTTCGATCTGCGCGCTAAAAATTTCGTAGCTGCGCGGTTTTTTTTTGTTTTTGTCTATTTTAACAAGAAAAATCATGTCAATTTAATTTTTTATGGTGAATCCCGTAAAACTACGAATACATATGGTTAAAGTAATATTTCTGCCTCCAAATACGACATCTTTAATTCAGCCGATGGACCAAGGCATAATTGCCGCATTTAAGCTGTATTATCTTAGAAGGACTTTTCGGCAATTAATTGAAGCTACGGATGGCCCAGATAGTCTTTCAATTCGTGAGTATTGGCGACAGTATAATATTTTATCTTCCGTAAAATATATTAAATTAGCATGGGATGAAGTTAAAAACTCAACCATGAATGGTGTATGGAAAAAATTATGGCCAGAAAGCTGCATTAGAGAAGCTGTTGTTGAAATGCCCAGAAATTGTGGAAATTGTGACTTTAGGTAGAACAATTGGTGGGGACGGTTTTCAAAATTTAGAATCAGAAGATATCACGGAAGTCCTTGTGTCAAATGAAGAAAATAATACTGTTGACGATATTTTGACACAGTTCGGCGGTAATAATGATGAAAATGATGAAAGTGAAGAAGATGTACAGATTACAGAAGAGAAAAAGTTTACTACCGAAAAACTATCAAGTTTTTTAAAACTTGGTAGTCAACTTGAACAGCAAGCTCTTAATATAGACCCTGATATGGAGCGTGCCTTAAAATTTCGGAGAAATCTGACAGCAGCTTTAGCACCATATGCTGAAATTTATAAAGAAAAACAAAAAGCTGGTAAGAAATCAGCGTTAACAAGCTTTTTTCAAAAAATTATACAATCACAGCCAATAGAATCAAGCTCATCAGCATGTAGCAGTGATTAATATAACGTTACTTATGTTAATTTTTATTTATGTTTAGTCGTTGAGTTGAGACTGTTTTTTAGTTCTTGTATTGTTTTTTATAATTTTTATTTATGTTAAATTTTTATTAATTTTTATAATAGTAATATTAATTATGTAAAAGCAATGAATTGAGACTGTTTTTATTAGTTTTTATGTTTATATAAATGTAAATATGTATATTAGTCGTTGAATAAAGACTTTTTATTATATTTTTTAATATTTTTGTAATATCTGGAACCTAACCCCATAATTACATATAAAATCGGGTTCACAGTGCGCGGTTTCGGTTTGCGCGTTGTTTTTGTGGAACGTATCTACCGCGCAGTTGGAGGGTTTACTGTATATATATCGGCATTCGGAATATTTCTTAAATTGTTTTAAGTTTATATATTTATTAATTATAGTTTTTTATATTGTTGTTGGAATTATGGGGGGGTTACACCCCCAGTAACGCCCCCCCCCTGCGTACGCGCATGGTAATTGTTTTCTATTTTACGTAATTATTAAATAGTAATAATAATTAACTTTTTTTTAATTCAAAAAAAACTTTCCTAATGTCTTTAATTTCGGTTCCTACTGAACCCCAATGGACACATGAAACGAACGATCCAAGACATGGTTCAAAGTTGTGAAAATTGCCAATCTACAACAACACGAACTAAGGAGAAAATTTTCAAAATGCCAGAACCAGGTTTATTTGAAAAAAATATTTATAGATTTTTGTGGTCCACTAAAACAAAGTCATTATGGAATGAGATATACATTAGGAATTATCGATAGTTTATAGTAAATATGTGGCACTACACACAGTGAAATCACAAGATGAAAAAACCGTTACAACAATTTTGAGAAATAATTGGATTTTAAAATTTTGTGCGCCAAAATTTCTACATTGTGACAGGGGTAAAGCATTTGAGAGCAAAGCTACGGATAGATTAATGAAGGATCACAACATTAAATTATATTTTCAAGTCCGTACCATCATCCAGCCAATGGCGTAATCGAAAGACAATTCAGAACAATTAGAGACGTCATTCACATTTCTCTAAAAGATGAAGATCACAAGACTTGTGTATCATAAGTCGAGTTTATCTTAAATTTTACTTTTCAGAAAACAATTAGACAAACTCCAAGTGAAATAGTTTTTGGAAAATGAATATATAAAGAATGGTCTACAAATATGTCGGTTGAGAATATAGATTTTGACGAATTAACAGAAAGAAAATTCAAAGTAGGAGACATAGTGCTGGTAAAAAGAAGTGATAACAACAAAGACTACGATAGATATATTGGACCTGCCGAAGTGATAAAACAAATACACGAGAGAAATTATGAAGTAAAATTTGAGAATATAAATAGGCTTATAAGAAACATAAAGTGACTTAAGCTTTTTAAAAAGGGGAATGTGAAAGTAATTAAATAGAATTAGTATTTAATTTCCAGTTTTAAATAGATTTAAATAATATAATAAAAGTAGATAATAAAATTATAAATTAAAATAATAAATTAAATATATTTAAGAATGATTGAAAATTAAAATATAAAATATTTATTGAATGCTTGTGTAAGAATATTCCCTATTCAATTATTAACTCATGCTTGCGAAAATATCCTCAAATCTAAAAACAAAGATTGTTTAAATAAGATAGAGTTTGTTTTGTTTTTAAAATATTATGGATGTATTTAATTTAAGAAATCAAACATCTAATAAATTTGAAATTTTAGTTTTTTCATTTGTTGCTTTGTGATCATTTGAAATATTTTTATCACAAACTTTGCAAAAATATTGAGGATTTATTCTCATATTTTTAAAAATAAAATTTTGATTATTCAATAAATCAATAATCAATAAATGGATGAAATCCAAACATACATTCTTTGTTTAATGTGCGTTAGACTTATAGATTTTAGAAGTCTATCACTTGAGTACAAGTTGGGTTATGGTGAGCGCTATAATGCGTTTTGTCCTCTGGCGAAAAAACGTTTATTCATAGATAGTGAATATATTAATAAAATATCTGAAAATAGGTTATTAAAAATACAAGATTATTAAACATACTATTTCTGACTTTTCCCACAGTAGTGAGAAGTGAGGAGTATAAACCAAGCCAAATATACAGTATTACGTAATATTTGTATGGGTGCCCTAGGGGGGGTGGTATGGTGTTACATAATTTTGTAAAATTACGTAATCACATATAAAATGACGTATTTATATTTTGATTACGTAATGATTGTTTTTTTTAATTTACGTCATAATTGACCCCCCTTATGTAATAATTATACTTCATTAGAGTAGTGAGGAGTATAAACCAAGCCAAATATCCCTGGAAAAAATTCAATACATTTTGATAGAGTAGTGAGAAGTGAGGAGTATAAACCAAGCCAAATATACAGTATTACGTAATATTTGTATGGGTACCCCAGGGGGGTGGTATGGTGTTACATAATTTTGTAAAATCACGTAATCACATATAAAATGACGTAATTATATTTTGATTACGTAATGATTGTTTTTTAATTTACGTCATAATTGACCCCCCTTATGTAATAATTGACCTTTGACCTCTTACATTATATTTAACCTTTGACCCCTTACATAATAATTGACCTTTGACCTCTTATGTAATAATTATACTTCATTAGAGTAGTGAGGAGTATAAACCAAGCCAAATATCCCTGGAAAAAATTCAATACATTTTGATAGAGTAGTGAGAAGTGAGGAGTATAAACCAAGCTAAATATACAGTATTACGTAATATTTGTATGGGTACCCTAGGGGGTGGTGGTATGGTGTTACATAATTCTGTATAATTTATTATAGATATATATTTATTGAATTATAAACATATATAAGAAAAAGTCATACATACATTTTTGAACCCGAGTACTATAATGATGACAATGAATGTGATAAACACTCGGTTATAATTCACACACAGATAATAATAATAATAATAATAATAATAATAATAATAATAATAATAATAATAATAATAATAATAATAATAATAATAATAATAATAATAATAATAATAATAATAATAATAATAATAATAATAATAATAATAATAATAATAATAATAATAATAATAATAATAATAATAATAATAATAATAATAATAATAATAATAAAACCTTTTAATAACTAAAAAATTCGCAACAATAAAAACTTTGACTATTTCACAATAAAATAGTCTAAAGAATACTTTACAATAACAACGTAAAATAAATGATACAAATAAGAACTAAAACAATAATTATATTAAATAAAATTTTATTTCAATACAAAATTTATTCAAGAACATATTGATGTTCCCTTTCATATGGAAAGTGTGGGTGACCATAATCATCATTTGGGAAATATGGTTGAACGTATTGATCATTTTCTTCGTCCGGATCACTAACTTCAGCATTGTTACTATGACCCATAACGTGTTAACTATTTTATAATGACCATATGCTACACTTTCATTTTTATTTACCCAATGCCTCTTATCATCATTATTAGTTAGGGCTAATTTTATATTTTTATTGTGAATAACTGATGATTTTTACTTACTATTCGAGATTGTGGTACTGAAATCATCGAATTATTATGATAACAATCAAGGTACGATTGATGTTTTAAGTCGGTACCCTTCAATGTTATTCCCTTAGCCTTGTTGCTCTCTTTATCACCCAAAAGGCTATAGCATTTAGGCCTTAAAAACACCCATTCCTTATATCTACCCCCTTTATTTTCATCTTTGAATTTACCAATGACGGAATCAAGAGCTCTTGAATATAATTCATGAGATGAATCATAATTCGATGTATCCAGCATGTTATCTCTTACCATAGCTGGTAAAAGCACATCTAATTTGCATCCTTTAACCTCTAAAAAGGAATCAGTGTCACCTGCAATAATATTGATTTCACAGCTAAAATCATCTCGATATTTTGTAAATCAATATATTGCAACTGATACATACGTAATTTGGATAGATCCAGTACAGATTGACCAATGTAACTAGGTCTATCCAAACACACTGAATCCTTATTTAATAGAACGGCTATTAAGTCATGATCTATTTTATAAGTCTTTTTAAATGTGGGTTTAGAGGAATAAGTAATCAGTTTAGAAGCTGAGTTACACAATCTCAAGTTCAATCGTTTCTTCAAATTTTAGACTGTCTTTCCATATAAACTATTGTTAAGAAGCTTAAAATAGTTTTTATCAAGAGTATTTGTTGACACAGCTCGAAGTTGGGTGTTTGTGTCAATGTAATTTTTGAATATAGTAGACTGATGAAATTTGATAGCCCTGTGAATTTGAGTAACTTTTACTCCAAGAGAAAGATAAAGTTGTAGAAGTTTCCAATGAAGAACACAGTTCTTCTTGGGTAAATGTGTAAGCATCAACTTCTCCACTTTAGATCCTGGAGCACACATTTTTTCAGCTGCAACCGGAAAATCATTAAGTTTATCGTGAATAGATGTTGGAATATCTAGATCCACTTCCATAGTATACCCATATGAAAGTGAATCTAGATCAATAGATTCACAGTCTTTTAATAAATTAATTAATTCAGGCTCATCCGTCACCCAAGAAAATTCACCCCTAGGTAGTTTTTGGCAAATTATTAATATCGATATATAGAAGTTCAGTATTTTCATTTGTATTAACATAATGTTTGTTTACAAATGTCAACCCCCCTCTTATACCATCCTCAAAGAAATTAAACATCTCCATGTCTTGAATCAACTCGATGGGTTCGTCTAAAGTCATCAGAGCTGAATTCCAAGACATACCGGGAATGCACAAGAAGTTTAAAGGTTCAAGACGATTATGAGCTAAAGATTTATTTCGAAACTGCTGGAAAAAGTCAGCTAAAAGAAAGACATCTAGTTTTAGATAGACCATCATATAATCACAAAGGTTATTACAGTTGGTTTCCCTCCATATAATTTCAGCCATAGAATATTCGTCTTCAGTAACACCATCCCAAATTGGCGGTAATTGGGGAGTTGACCGAAGCACTTCAAGACTAGTGGCAAAATTATATGGGAAAATTCCTTTATTATTAACAATGGTTCCCTTAAATTCTGATCGTGTTATCGGTAAATTAGTAAGAGTTTTAACAGCGTCATTTAACGAACTATTAATAAATTGGCAGGAATCGATAAATTTAATATTTAAACCACCTATTCTCGNAAGATTTAAAGCTACTCAATCCGTATTTGAGGATATGATGAAGATCATACCCTCGCAAGTTATGGAAAACAATTGGAAATTCATATCTTATTTGACGAGAATTATTACAAGTTGAACAAGCTGCTCCCAAATATTTACCAGTAAAGTGATCATGATCTTTAGTCGGGTTTACTAAAGTTTTCTTGCAAAGATAACACATAACTGCGGAAGAAAAAGAAATAATGTCAGCATCTGTAAAAATAATTTTCTTTTCGAATTTTTATAAAAATAAGGTAAAAACTGTTTTCATACCAATTTTTTCAATCTCTTTAAGGAAACTAACAATACAATCTAACCCTAAAAAACTTTTATATAATTTAGTCCCTGTGAAATTATTTATTAGCAAAAGACCTGCAGAAATCGGCAAGTGCCTTTGAAAGTATCTATTATCAGTAGGTAAGATAGCCTCAAAGTCAGCGTAAACCACAAAAGGGGGAGTAACTGTTTTAGACCAATCATTAAAATATAAATTCTTATTTAATGGTAAAGTATATAAAGTTGTTCCTAATTGATTTTTCTCACATAAACCTTTATGTTTATCTAAAGATTTAAGTGTACGGAAGCCATTTAAACAGCGATTACACCACAGACTTTGAATTCGAGTACTAGTAACAGTAGAATTACGACAATTTAAAAGTCTATCAAGATTAGTGACTCCTATATAATGAAAAGAATCACTGCTTTCCAACAAAATTAAATTAATCGGTCTTCCGCCTACAACTTTCGATCTATGTATGATGTCAACATAAGGATGTTTTAATACTTCAGAATTATTTAAAATATCCACTAAAGCATCCTCATCGTATGCAAGAACATTAATCGAAAGCCCTGGATTTTTATCTTCAAATTTAGGTATATTACAGAGACGCATCGGTAAGTCAGAAGGATCAAAGACTAGATCAGACAAATTATAATTACTAATTCGATTTCTATGATTGCCATCAACGTCATCGTATTTCAAAATAGCCAAAATGCTATAGATGAAACACAAATCATCCGTATTGTTAATATTTATTACGCAATGTTTATTTAATAATGATTTAGGAGTTGGAAGAGAACCCCTCCCACTCAATCTACTTATTTGAGAAAATTACTAATAACAAAATGTATTTCTTTAATTTTATTAATAATCCAATTACTTCCCTTTTCATTAATTAAAGTAATTTTCTCATTGAGAATAGCAATACCTTCATCTAAAAAGGTATCACTCATGGGTCTTGCAGAATTTGAAATGACGAAAGATTGAAATTCTCCATCTTTTTCAAATTCCACTTCTATACAAAATTGAATCTTTACAGAACCCATTTCTCTGGTAACGTTATTAAATTTATTAATTAAGGGCGTGGGTACGGTTAAAGAATTTAAATTTAAATTTTCAACCATCATTTTAACTATGGCATGTGATTTACGTAAATCATAATTTACAACCGGTTCTAATGATCCACCATATTGTATCGTACTATCATTAATTATTTCGGCATCAGAGTCAGAAAGAGTTATTATATCAACTCCATTTTGAGAGTCAGATAGAAAATCTATATCCACATCATTTTCAAAATCAGGAAGAGTTACCATATTATTTAAAACTACATCATCGTCTTCAGAATCCGAGAGAATAATAATTTGATCATTATTATTTAAATTTTTAATTTTAGATGGACGAGGGTTACTTATAGGCAAATCAGATTTCCTTTTATTAATTGAAAAATTAATTGGTAATTTAAAAATTTGTTTTTTCTTTAAAAGATTAAATCGATTTAAATGATCTTTGTGTTGATCATAAAAGTTAGAATAATTTAATTTTTCAGTGGAATTACAAATGGGGCAAACAAAATAGATAACACGGTTATGGGGTTGGCCATAGTATTTTTCCATAGTTTTTATGACAATCTTTGTCATGAAAGGAAGAATTACAAAACTTTGGATATAAGATACCTAAGTTTCAAAAGAAATTATCAAAGGATTGCATTATAAATAAAAATGAATATATGAAAATGAATATATGAACATCACAAATTGAATATTAGAAATAAATATTTAAAAAATCAAAAATACTATACACACATTAAATCTTTCATCCAATAAAATTAAAATGATTTGTTAAAAGAATCTAATTGGTCAACTCGATTTTTAAAATTAATATATATACTGAGTGCATGAAATTATTATATTTAATGATGCAACAATATAAAAGTAATTTTATTATCATTATCTAGTATTGCTTAATCATTATTCTAGAAAGTTCAGTGAAAAAGATGGAGAAACAAGTAAATTCAGATATAATAAAGTTAATTCTACAGGAAAATTCAACATCGACAGTTAATCTTATTAGAAAATCACCTGTTCAGTTCCTACAATATTCTATGGAATATTTAAAATACCCAATAACTTATTCATTTAAAGTAAATATATTTATATCATTTAATCAAATATTAATTAAATTTTTTATTAGGAACCTGTAACTTTGAAACAGAGTTTATATAATATACAAGTAGGTAAAATTGGAGATATCGATAGAAAAAATATTTTAGAATTATTGTTGGCTATCAATAAAAATATTCAATTCAATGAAAACTTTACATTTATGAATTGTGATAAAGATTATGCTTTAGAAAATATTAAAAAAGAAAATGAAAATTCACATTTTATGATAAAAAATTCAAATTCAGGGTTTTAAAGAAGGAAAAGAAACAATCAGCCCTATATGGAAAATAATTGATACTAATATATTATAAGTCTTTATTTGTTTCTTATGTTATGGTATACATTATAATTTAATTAAAAATATTGCATTAAAAAAAAATTTTTTTTTTATTGATAAATTTAAATTGATTAAATAAAATAATTAAATTTAAATAAAATCATAAATTATTATTATCTAATAAATTCAAAATTGTTTTAATTTTTACTTTGAGTATATTATATTAAATTCAAATTTGTAAAATAAATTAAAATGAAATATAATATTTAAATTAATATTAATTTAATTAAAATGAAAATATCTTTAAATACTGAAAAATATATATAATACTTACATTTTATCATGTTTGCATTAATTTTCTTGGAATTATTTCGAACCATTTTATCATTGTTGGTGTTTAAGTTTTTGTTCATGTTATTTGAGTGGTTGCAAATCTTGCTATTGACGTTGTTCATGTTATTTGAGTTGTTGTAATTGTTGTTGTTGTTGCAATTCATTACCTAGAAAACATTATAAGAGAATTATTAATTAATTAATTACATAAAACTTACAAAAGTTTGGGTATTGATAAAAGTGACTTTTAAATGAATTGTTTTCATTTATATACTACATATTACACAACAATGATTCAATAAAATAGTAACCAATAAAATTCAAGAAACCAAACACGTAATCACATACCATTAAATTATATTTACTAGTAGGATGACATAAAAAATTACAAACTAACAAGATAATATTTTCATTGACTTCAACCACGCTAAACAATGTTGCCCACATGTTTTTGTCAATGGACTTTGATAGCGAATTTTATTATATTCAATTGGCATTAACAATGATTGAAGTTTTGATATTAATAGAGGAGGATAATAAAACCCCATGGGATCAAATGCATATATTTTTTCCGGTTTCACATAAACTGCGAGCCAATGCTCTCCCTTGAGATTACAAGATTGAGTATTTACAATTAAAGCCTTGTTTACATCAATATATGGTATTTTATCTAATGGAAAAACTCCAAGAAATTCAGCTCCGAACAATCTTCGACCTATGTATTCAATCTGAATAGAACTATTATCAATAAATTAAAGTAATAAAAATGAAATTCTTACTTCATTTTTAATAATTATTGTTTCCTAATTTGGTTTATAGTTCAAGCCAATCATTTTCAAACTTTATTTACACTAGTACATACGATTGGATGTAATTTGAATCTCTTTTTCAAAGACGCCATACACTATTACAGAAATTGATTCTGTTAGAGGTGTTCCAAATTTAATATCAAGTCTTAAATTTCCTTGCTGTGGCAATTGACTTTGATTAAGATCAAAGTCTGGAGCCAATACAAATGTAAAGAATGGATACTTTTCTTTAAAGTCAGACATACTAATTCCACAATTAATATTTTTATTAAGGTAACCCATGTTTCTAATTATTGACTGCATATAACTTGTACTATAATTATCATTTTCAAAATCTTGACTATATTTTTCTCGATAGTCGCTTCCTTTCAATAAAGTTATTGATTTTACATTATTGTGGTCGTACATTGAATAAGAATTTGTTAGTGATCCATTATTTCTTTTATTTCTTTGAAATGTTACAAGGATAAAATTTGGTAATCGCCGATCACCAAAGATTTGTTCTTTATAAAAAGAAGAAGATCCAGTAGGTAACGAAAATTCGACAACTTCCTTGCTTCTCAAAGGATAAATTGCATTTCTTGAAGCAAGTCCAATTTGATGACCAGATAAAACGGATGGTTCAACTTGAACTCTTCTTACCATTAATTTTGCATCTAATAATTCAATTTTAGGTTCTACTTTTGTACATGTTAAACTATGTGATGGACTTGATCTCGTCAATTTAATTTGGACACTAACACCAGGTAATAAATATTTTGGTTGATCCATAAAATCAAATTGTATTGGTGAACATAATGAAAATGGTTTAGATTTTGCAATCCACGCTTTTCTTATATTATCATCTTCACTGTACCCCATACCTTCTAAACATGTACGTTTTGTATCATGATTGTAATTTAATATGGTTTCGATTAATGCTTTATGAGCAAATGTATCATTTCCTCCTTCAACTTTAATAGAATTAAAAATTAATTCAGCTTCTTTAAAAAGAGTTTGGAAAAAGAAATTGTTTGCAGTTACAACAGAATCATCAGAAATATTTTCACCTACATTATTTACAACTTTCAACTGAAGATAAAGTAAAGTATCATTCAAATCTAAATATTCGGTTTGAGATCCGTTAATGTAAAATTGAATTGAAGAGGTACCAGTATCCGTAATTGAATTCGTTGGATAAATATCTTCAAATGAACCATGTTCAATTACTGCTTGAGGTGATGGTCTATCAAAAATACATAATTCAGATTTTGCACTAATCATTTTTCGAATATAGTTCCAAAGCCTTTCATTCTTTTGTTTATATGCTTCTTTAAAGTTTTTCTGCGTTTAATCATTCCACCTTTTTGTTCATTCTCTTGTTTATTAAAAACATCAGATACTTTATTAATTACAGTAGGCAAATGTTGAATTACATCAGGTAGGGAATGTTTAATTTCAGATAAAACATTTGATTTTAAAGCAGGTAGAATTTTTGAATTGTTATTTATTACATCATGTGCAGTTTTCATACCAAAATTACCTATGCGTCTAAGAATTGGTAAAGCAAATCGACCTATTGTTTTTAACCAACCTGTTCCATATTGTTTACCAACAAAATATGGTAAATCTCCACCAGATTGACTATTACTATAAAAGTTTACAATATCAGGATTATTCATTTATTTTACGAAAATGTAGTGTTAAATGTGTTTTGGTGTCTTTTGAAAATTTAACTAAATTTCCACTATCGTTGCGAATATTAATTTCAATGTTGTTTATAGATGAAGATGAAATTGGAAGGTACATTGGTTTCTTTATTTCTAACTGTACTACCTCTCCCTGTTCATATCTTTTAATTCATATCGATTTTAATAGAGGAACTCTTACATCACCAACATTTATTGGTTCAATGATATTAGAATAAATAAACATTTGTTGATGAATTTTAAATATTTTTGGTATTTTCACACCAACAAAGTCTTTTTCATTATAAGATTGATTCTTTAATCCTAAAGCTTTTGTTAATTTTTGATCAAAGGTGATATTTGAAATATCATCTACAAGTGTTATTTTTACCAATTCTTGATTTTGAAGATTTATTTCTTTAAATGGAGATGGATTAATTGTCATTAAATACCCTCGCAACTCTGATAAAGTAGTTAAGAATAATTCATCTTCAAAATAATGTTCGAATTTTGTCTTGATATCGTAATTTATAGTTATCCCAATTTGTTCAATGATATTATTTTCAGTAAATTTAGGTAATTTAATTCGACAATGGTCAGTTTTGCTAATGATTGATATGGTTTTTAATTCAAACTTAGATGCATGTTTGGTGTCAAGAAATGATATTTTAAATGGAACATGTGGACAAACTATCACTAAGTTTTCATATCTTTCCAAGAACACATCAACATCTGGATTATATGTAGAATTTAAAATTTCTAAGATTTGTTTTGATTATCAATTTTCAAGTATTTAGTTTCTTCGCATGATTTTTTAAATTCGTATTGTACCCATGAATTACTGTAATACGGAAAATGATTATACACAAATGTAAAATCAATCAAAGCTACTTCCCACTTCCCATTCAAATAAATTGGGTTTTGAAATTCAACTTTAAAATTACTAGCATTATTATCAGGATAAATAAGAGGACAACTATTACTAGGTAAAATCATATAAAACTGGTTTTCCTTCATAATATTTATTTAATCAATTGGTTTTCAGATATCCAGCTAGGATGTTTATAACCATGCCATTTCACATAGTATTGTTTATATTTCCCGTCCGATTTAGTTTTTAAAATCTCTTGAATTCTGAAGATTGTGGGTGATGGAATGACTTGTAGTTCTGGTTCGTAGAATTTGCCACTGACTTGATCGTTTTCATTATCTGTAATAAAGTACATGACCGGATTTTGATTAGTATCTATTTTCGATATTTTAAAAACTTCATCACTCCAATTGTTATCAAAATTCTTGATGAATGGAGAAGCACAGATTTTACTTATTCTAACATGGTCTCCTACTTTATATTTCGGCTTTTTTGTTTTTGATTTATCTTGTTGTGATATCCAAGTATCAATATTATTTGTTGAATAAATATCGATTGGTCTCATTCCATTTATTCCTCTATGAGGTGAAAAATTGTAACTGTAAATTATTTTCGACAATACATTTATCCACGTTTTATTGCCTTGATATACAAAATATTTTTTCAAACGATCTCTTAAAGTACGATTGAATCTTTCCACGTGCGCTGCTTTATATTGTGAAAATACTGAGTAATGATTTATTCCTTTGATAATTTCTTTAACTTTGCTATTATAAAATTCTTTACCTAAATTTAAAATTAATTAAAATTATTTAATTTATAATTTTACCCAAATCTGTTTGTAAATTACGAGGCTGTCCGTCAGCAAATAATGTTTTTAATGCATCAGCCATTTCATTAGCTGATTTAGATTTTGTTGGGATAGCACGAGCGTATCTACTAAATACATCAATACATGTCAAAATATATTTGTATCCTTTATTAATTTTTGAAAATGGAATCATTTCCATTAAATCCATTTGCCATAAATCATTAACACCAAATGTTTTATAAGATCTCGTGGGGAATCTTTTTAACATTGGTTTATTTAGACTTGTAGGCTAATTGATTAGATAACCATTTTTGAGTTTCTTTCTTTGATTTATTTACTCTTTTTGCAAGTTTTTCTACACCACCAAAACCATCTGGATCTTTCGGGTTTGTCCAAATCGTTTTGAGTTTTTTCTCTAATATTTTCTTCTTTGATTTGACCTTTTTGGAAAATGTTTCCTTCATTATTACAACATGATGTTAATATATTTAAATCTAAATTATGTTTATCCGGTAATGAATTCTTAGCACCCATTATGATATTATATTTTAAGAATTTAATGACGAAATTGTGCTTATAGCCGATAATACAATTGGAATTAATGTACCTAAAAATCCGCCTAGTTGTTTATACATTATTTTTCTCATTAGATTTCGATTTTTTGTGTTAACTAATGATAAAAGAGATTTCTTATGTCTTTTTAATACAAACCTTTTAGCTTTACTAATATTTACATTACCACGAACTATGTTAACAATAGCTTCGAGTAAATCATCAATAACAAATGATGGAAAAGCTTGTAATATACTCGTCCTTTTATTATTTGGAGCCTTTAGCAAGGCGTTAAAATATGGTAAGCTACGTTGTAATTTCATTGTCAATGATGTATTTTATTAATTAATTTGTTTATAATTTAATCCAACTCTTCTTTTTCATTGATTTTTTAGTCTTATTTATAGTTTTTTCTTTCCGTTTAGTATTTCCTTTGTTTTCTTTCTGCTTTGTAACTTTTTCACGTTGAACTATAACCTTTTTAAATGACATTTTTAAATAATAATAATGTATTTCATTTTTGTTTATAAATCGTAACACCTTTTTCATTGAAAATATCTGTTCTAACACGTAAATCATCTGGACATTGTTGAGTAAAATCGAAAAATAAATACCCATGTGCTATCTTTGTTGCATCTTGGAAGGATTCAATTAAATATCTTCTATCATTAGGATAAGCCTGTCTTGCGAGAAAATCAATTATAGTTGCGTCTCGAGGATTTTTGAAAATAACTAAATATTGTACATTCAAATTACGCGTTCGATGACTTCCGCCTTGATGAAATAAATTTTGTGTTATAAAAATAACCGTTACTCCGATATGTCTACTAGTTTTTGTAAATAAATTATTAAAATCTTTCTCTTTATTTGCTTCCTGATATAAATCATCAATAATTATAGCATCACCTTGATGTAATCTAGATGACCAATTTTTATCAAATCCCTTCATTATATTCATTTTTAATTTACAAAAATGATCTTGTGTCATACCATGCTCGTCATCAGCTCCCTTATGCCAGTATATTTTATTAAATTTTGATTTGAACATATTCGATTGTAATAATTTACAAACAAATAAAGTTTTTCCACTACCACTGGGACCTACAATTTGATTAACGGCATCATTTCTTAATTCCATCTTAATTAATCTCATTTCATTAATATTATTGTTTATATTTGTTTAAATTTATTATTATAAGTATATAAAAATTATTTAAATTTTATTACATGACTTCATTATTATTGAGCAACATTAATTATAAAGGTAAGTGTTTAGTCAAAAACATGAAATTCCCATTAGGTAAACCCCAACAAGTTGTGGATAGAAGTGGGAAGTATCCAATTATATTTTTCAAGTCGGGTAGATGTCGGATAATGGGATGCAAGCAACCTCTTAAATTAGTTGATTTGAAATATAAGATACAAGATTTACAAATTCAGTCCATTACAGTAACTGCTGATATCGGTAAATTTATAAATTTATACAAATTACAACATAAAGCTAAATGTATGTTTGAACCGGAAATATTTCCTGCCTTACGTCTTCAAAAGTATAATCCAGTTTGTGTTAATGTATTTTCAAGCGGAAAGGTTGTATTACTTGGAATAAAAACTTTAGACTATAATCACTATGTAGAGAACATTATCTCAGAAATTAAAATGTTAATTAATTAATTAATTTTGTTTGTATTGATTTTGTTTTTAGTAGTTAGAAAAAATGTCAAAAGGTAAAGAATATATTTTTATTTATAATTAATAATCTTTATATCTAGTTTACTTATTTGAAGTAATTTTAAAGAAGTTTCAAGAATTATACCCGGGAATAAGAAATACCATAGATTATTGTGCACCAGAGTCCATATCTTATTAGCTGAAATGCGTAAAGCATACTACACAGATGTATTTAACTTGAAATAAAATGTTTTATATAATTTTTAAAATTTTTATCAATATCATTTGCCTTTTACGTTGTTATTGTGAAATAGTCAAAGTTTTTATTGTTGTGAACAATTTAGTTATTAAAAGGTTTTATTATTATTATTATTATTATTATTATTAATATTATTATTATTATTATTATTATTATTATTATTATTATTATTATTATTATTATTATTATTATTATTATTATTATTATTATTATTATTATTATTATTATTATTATTATTATCTGTGTGTGAATTATAACCGAGTGTTTATCACATTCATTGTCATCATTATAGTACTCGGGTTCAAAAATGTATGTATGACTTTTTCTTATATATGTTTATAATTCAATAAATATATATCTATAATAAAATTATACAGAATTATGTAACACCATACCACCACCCCCCTAGGGTACCCATACAAATATTACGTAATACTGTATATTTGGCTTGGTTTATACTCCTCACTTCTCACTACTCTATCAAAATGTATTGAATTTTTTCCAGGGATATTTGGCTTGGTTTATACTCCTCACTACTCTAATGAAGTATAATTATTACATAACGTAACCAAAATATAATTACGTCATTTTATATATGATTACGTAATTTTACAAAATTATGTAACACCATACCACCCCTAGGGTACCCATACAAATATTACGTAATACTGTATATTTGGCTTGGTTTATACTCCTCACTTCTCACTACTTCCCACAAATAATTAAATTAGAAAAAATATGAAATTAAAATTTACTGAAAAGTAACAACTGAAAATTAGGTATTAAATTGATTTTAGTACACGAGGTAGACCAATCCATTTATCAAATTTTTAACTTTTTAGCATTATTCTATTAGTTTAATACATCTATAAACCTAAGATATTTCAAATAATATATACACCTTTTGGTTTAAACGCCTAAAGTAGCGTGTAAATGTGTGACGGCGGATCAGCTTTTGAATTTTAATCATCAAGACATTATTTATTCAGTATTTATTTTACCTACTTTTATCATTTATCTTTCTCACTCACCATATTGTCTAAATATAACAAAAATGATTTTCGTCAAAGAAATTTAACAAAAATGGTAAATGAAAAATAATTGTCAGATCAACTACTTTAAAATAATAAAATAGCACATTGATTAAAATAACACATTTTTAAAATACCACGATTAACACCCAATTAACATAGTTAAATCCATCTTTAAATCCATCTTTAAATTTCTCAACAAAAATCTTGAAACCAACAATATATATTTAATCAAAAGATTTATAAATAACAAGTTTTTAATTTTTCGCAAAAACCGTCACAAACCGTATTCCCTGATCATTCCTTCAATATCTTTAATATTCTCACCTGCCATCGTCACTAGTGCTTTATTTATTCTTTCTTCATCAGTGTAAATTTTGTTTATCAATGACGTTTCTATATTATTGATTTTCACTAACTTTACTCCAAACTCTTTCATTGTATCAATGCCCCCTATGAATTCGGGTTTGATCTCTTTTACCACTACTACTGTGATTATTTTGGTCTTCTGATTCCACGTGGCCGGTATAGTCATGTATTCCATTGATTCTTCAGATTCAGTTGAAAAAACTCCGCATAATAATATCATACTACGTTGAAGTTCTGGTTTGCCTATTTTCTCCTACAAATTCTTGCTCATGACTGTTACTGATGCTCCAGAATCCCATAACATCTCTGCTTCGGCATTATTCAACATTATGTTACTCCAATTTCTTCCATCTTTCGTCTGGTACATCTCTTCTTCTGCCTCGTCTCTTCGTCGTTCATTTCTTATTTCACAATTTATTTTCTTGACTCCACCGACGAAATGAAACCCATGAGTCACTGATGTTTTTTCCGTCTTCTCTCAATATAGTATATTTCTCAGGGACATTGTATCTATCTTCCATGTCGCTGTGAGCCATTCTGAAATCTTGGCTGTTCTCGGTGTAATCTCTTCTTTCAGATTTTGAATCTTCTTTTTCTATGCACGCTATTCTTTGATATCGACGTGGAACCTCTTTCCGTAACGAAAAACAATCTCGGAACCCGTGTCCTTCCCTGTCACATATCAGGCATTTATTTCCCAGTGGACACTCACATCTTCTGTGTCCCCTTTCACTACAGCAAAAATAATCACCTACCGTTAATTTTGGGACCGATTCTTGTGGTAGTCCTCTACTTTCGTTGTACAGCCTCCTTGCTATATTCATCATGGTTATTGTTGGTAGATTCCTTTCTGAGCTTATCGGGATTCTCGCATTTCTCAAGAATTGTTCTCTTGGAGATTGTTCTCGACGACCATGGTTATTTCCTTCGTATTGTATTGGTCCCCGTATAGTATGTTCGTCTCTTCTTGATCTGTGGTGACTAAATGAATCTTCTGACAGTCTTCTTTGTGGTGATGTAGTCATGGGATCTTGGGTATTCTTTTGAATTCTCGTCTGCCCTCTCTCAGTAACGCTAACGTATGTTCTTTGACCGATTGCTTTAATAAATTCCGTTTTATTGTTTCCATTTTTGTTACTTTCAAAAGTTTTTGTCAATGATCTCATTTCTTCTATTTTTGTTTCTGGTTTCGTCAAAAATATCTCCCGTAGTCTCGCATCGCGTGCTTTATTTGCTATGAGGTCTTGAACAATATCTTCTTCTGATCGTCCTGAAATTACAACTTCGTCTAAAGCAGGCATAAGCAACTTGTTTTTGTTAGGGGCCAGTTCAGTCTTTGAAAATGTTTCGGGGGCCGGATGTATTTAGCACGAATTTATTAATATATATTCCAATAATATATCTTTTTAATAGCAAAGATCATTTAAATTTACAAGATTAGGCATATATTATATATTATATACTATATACTAGTTGTTATTGGAAGGCAAAATATACAAAGTATGAAAATACCCAAATTTAACTTTAATAATCCCATATTTATAGTTTATGTACTCGCACAAACTCTGGATTGTTCGAATTTATATTTTTTATGCTTCTCAAGTTTGCATATACTACTCAAATATACCCAACATATCAATATCAATCTTGTTCTGGTTTTGGTCTGTGTGACATTTGACACTTCTTATCACGACATAAATCTGAAATATTTGCCTTGATAGTTGATGTTGCTACTCGTAATTCGTTTGACAAGTTATCATCAGTGAGCCGACATCTGTTTTTGCACTTTGTTTGTTTCATCTTAGAAAAGAATTGTTCACAGATGTAAGTGCTGGGGAAAAGTGAGACCATTTTCAGCGCATGATATCGGATTGATGGAAACGCTTTCTGAGAAATGTAGAGTTTGTAGAATTGAATCAAAGAAACGTCACGAAACTTTCTTTCCAGATTGTCATTACACTGCAATTCAATGAGCTCCATTTGCATTGATTCTGGTGCTGTCTCAACATTAACACTGAATGGTTCAGAAAATAGTTTGAAATCATTTACATGTTCGGCAAAATCAGCAAATCTTGAAGAAAACTGTGTTTTCAATGCAATTATGTGTTCATTAAATTTCTTCGTGTTAGCTAAATTTGCATCATTTTTGCAATCAGTTAAATTTGGAAAATGCACCGTAATGTCCTTTGATAATTGATTCTCCCATAGTTTCAGCTTTGTCTGAAATCCTTTGATATGATCGTAAAGATTATTTATCAGTTGATCCCGGCCTTGTAACTTCGTGTTTAGATCATTCAGATGCGTTGTGATGTCAACCAAAAAGGCCAAGTCAAGTAGCCAATTTGCATCGGATAACTCCGGAATTGGTTTCGACTTCATCTCCATAAAAAGTTTAATTTCTTCACGAAGGCAATAAAAGCGATGCAATACTTTTCCTCTGCTCAGCCAACGAACTTCGCTAAAGTAAATTACATCCGAGTATTCTGTCTCAATGCTAGTGAGAAACTCTTTGAATTGTCGATGATTCAATCCACGTGATCTTATGAAATTCACGGTTTTCACAACAACTGTCATCACATGGTCCATCTTTAGTTCTTTTACACATAAATTCTCTTGGTGGATTATGCAATGTGATGCAATTAATTGCTCACTTCCTTTCATTTTAACAAGCTCCGCCTTCAATAAACCAACTACTCCATTTTTTATTCCAACCATTGCCGGAGCTCCGTCTGTCGTTATTCCTGTTAGTTTTGGAAGAAAAAGCCCGTTTTCTGCCAATGCAGTTTTGATTTCATCAAAAACATCTTCTCCAGTTGTAGTCCCTTTCATGCTCGCTAATTTCAACAGTTCTTCCGTAACGTGGAAGTCCTGATCAACCCCACGCACAAAAATTGCTAACTGCGCGGTGTCTGTCATATCCGTGCTTTCATCAAGGCATATTGAATATGCTTGAAATAGTTCAGCTTTTTCTTTCAAGATTGTTTCAACGTTTTTTGCAATATCATCAATTCGTCTTACGATTGTAAATCGAGAAAGGCTGATATTCGAGAAAAGTTTTTTTTTCGGGACAGATACAATCCACAGCAGCATCAATGCATTCTTTGACAAACTCCCCATCAGAAAACGGTTTCAGTTTCTTGGCAATTATCTCACTTATCATGAAACTCGCCTTCACAACACACTCAACCTCTTTATTAACTTTGATAAAGAATGTCTGTTGCCCTAGAAGTGCTTTTCGGAGAGATTCGATCCTATCTTTCTTTAATTGTCCCTGTATCTGATCGAACTTTTCTGCATGCTGAGTCTGGTAATGCCGTCTTACATTAAATTCCTTTTTAACGGAAATTGATTGCGAGCAAACAAGACAAACGAGCATATTGTTTGATTCTACAAACAGATAATCCGATGTCCACTTATCATTAAATACTCGGTGTTCACTGTCAACTTTTCGTTTTTTTGTAATAGTGCTCATCCTCAACTGTGGTTGAAATTGCGTATTTATTTCATAAAAAAATCGATAATATAAACATAAAATTATAAGTTTTGTTCATAGAGGTAGTGAAAATAATTTTTGATAATTGAACTGTTGGCTAAAGGAGTTTTATTGTACAACCTCACCTGCCTAATAATATGACAACAAGGGCATTAATGCATTCATTCCAGTCACACTCATCCTCACAGTTAAGAGAGAGCTACTAGTACATCCTAACCTCTCCTACAGGATTGAATAAAGGCCAGCTATTAGAGTAGCAGTAGCACACCAACGAACTTGGGATCATCTTCAGCCCTGCACAATTATACGCTCTACATGAAAGTTGGAAGTTTCCTTAATAGAATATAACTAAATACTTCACAGTGAGGTGTAAATGTGGAGAGGTGACCGGAAGTTTACTGCTGCACCACCACGCTTATATTAAATGCGTATTTGTACTAATGGTGTAGCTCTAACGTCAACTGCATACATTCCTGAAAGCTTATCAAGGGCCTGGTTATATGGTGTGGATCAATGAACACTGGGGGCCGGTCAAAAGAGGCTCGCGGGCCGTATGTTGCCCATGCCTGGTCTAAAGCTTTCCTTAGCCGTATCTCAAAAGCTGCAAACCTTTCATCATCTTCCTGTTCCATAGCTGCCAATTGTCTGATTTTGTCAGTTATTGATTTTGTAATTGTGAACGTATTTAAGAACCACGCTTTGGCTTTTACATCTGTTGTTTCTGTTTCTCTGACGTTTCCCCACAATGTCTTTGCTTCTGCCACTAATAACACATCGAAAGTGCTTGTCAATCGCTGTCCATTTGTCAGCAACCATTCTTCTATATCCCTGATCCATTCTTCGGCTTCTTTTAAACCTCGTCCATCATATCGTCTGATGTTTAATGTGAGCATGTCCTGGCATGATTTTGCTAGGCATTCCATTAGCGATTTTGTTGATTTGGCAATTGCATTGATGTTCCGATTTTCGGCGTGGTCGCCAGTTAAATCCATCTTTAAATTTCTCAGCAAAAATCTTGAAACCAACAATATATATTTAATCAAAGAATTTATAAATAACAAGTTTTTAATTTTTTCGAAAAACCGTCAACTCCAATTATTAAAACAAAAAGATATCTAACTAACATAATACTAAATTATTAACAACCAACCAACTAAATTATTGATAAAATGATGTTAATCAAAGACAATTTTTTTAAAAATTTTCTATTACAAGAAATAATTGGAATTTAAATTCATTACATTTTTAAGTACCCCGTCCTACCAAAAGTCTCCAGTCAGTCAGTTATTTACATATTGCAGTCTATAATAACAGTTTATAATGAACAGTTTTTAATGAACAGCAATGGGAACAAAAGTCACAAACTTGCGCATGCAGAATGTTGAAGGTGTTGTTGAACTTTGCTGTTCATATTTGCACTACAGACGTTCATTAGAAACTGCAATATGTAAATAACTGCCTGGTTGGAGACTTTTGGTAGGTCGGGGTATATGTGCAAACAGGGTTGCCAAGTGAAACCTTAAAGAACACCGGACAAAATTTTAAAATAAACCTTAGACTATGCTATTTTTAAATAAAATTACATTTTAAAATAAAAATATATTTTTATTATTTTTTATATTTTTCATTCTGCGAAGTAGCTTTTAGCTGTTTTTTATTTTTAGAAAATATTTCTTTTACATTTTGGCATGTATAAGTAATATTAAAGAAGATACAAAGTTCGCTTTTTACTAAATTCAACGACATCCCATTACGTTCGTTAGTCCATAGATTACCTTCACACTAAAAATTCTTTCAACATTCGCATTCGTAACTGGAATCGAAAAGACGAACTGAGTTATTTTTAATAAATTTGGTGCCTACTCTTTTTGAAAGAAATTGTTTCACTTTTCAAGAGAAGCTGTTCCTTCAAGTGTCTCCTTTACCGAATTGTGAACAGCAACATGCACATATTTCTGCGTGTAAACAATCTGGTGGAACTTCATCCTTCAATGGCGAAAACATCCAAATTTTCAAAATTTCATCCAGATTTATAGATTTTTTACTTTAAATTAATTTTTATTTATTTGGCTATTAAAGTTATACAGATCTAGTTGATTGATATAAAAAAACAAATTTAATATATCTAATTTTTTACTTAATAATTCAAACTTTAAATACTTAAAACTTTAGATTAATTTTTCACTTTACTACACCATCAGAAAACTTTAAATAATACTTTAATATTTTGCATTTCCTATTAAACTACAATTTCTATAAAATAAAATTTTCCATAGCCTACTGCGGTATAAAACATTTGAATTTCAAAATTTTTAAAGCGTTAGGAGAAATACCGGGCAAATGTACGTCCAGTCCTTCTAATTTTCTCCCATTGAACAAGTAGTTAAATTAAAGGATTGTCCAGTTCAAACCCGGATACCTGACAATCGTATCAATCAGTCTTTGAATAAACTTTTTAAACTGGTTAATTAATTTGTCAAGACTTAAAACAAATTAATTTGTTCGATGTAGAATACATTTAATAGTATTTTGAATAAATTTTCAGATCATTAAGACATGTATTAAATTAATTAAATAAAGTTGTTATTTTTGAAATAAAATTGTCGTATAAAATGATTCTTACACAATTATCACTTGACTAAATATTCAATACTAAGATATTGAATTTGCAAGTCTTAAATCTGACACTTGAGGTCACCTTCTTTGAATTAACTAACTAAATATTATATTTTTTCATTGATTGATCATAATTCCTCGTCGATTCCTCTTATGATTTTCAAGCAATTAGCCTGATATACCTTTCAAACTAAGGCACAAATTATAGTATATACTACTGTTAGTATATCCTGCTGTGTTATCTACTAAACCGTAATTGTAATTGTAAAGAAATTTGTTGAACCCAGTAGAGTCATCAGTAAAAAGTGTCGGGACAATTGGACTGCTTATATGTAGAATGTGATACAATGAACAAAATATAATAAACTAATTTAACTTTAAAAAAATTTATTTACACAACAAAAAAATCAAACTTTTATTTAGGAGTTTGTATAGAATGGAATTCCCTTTGACTTGAATAATTACATGATTGTAGTAGGTTTATAAAGCTAGGTTTATAATAATATTTTTGAATTATTATATTGAGGAATCACTTCGGATTTGAATTGTTATTGGATTTTAATATGTTTATAATGATAGGTTCGAACATGAGTATTCCAGATTGTAGATTACTTCCGAAATCAATAATTTATCTTTTCTTTTACTCTTCTTAGGTTGTCCTTTTATAATAGGATTATAATAGGTTTACTGTAATAGTTTCGAATAAGAATATTTCTTCTTAGGTTGTTCTTATAAAAGAGGATTATAATAGATTTGCAGTGATATTTTCGAATAAGAATATTTCTTCTTAATTAGTTTGTTTAACGATTTTTTTTAATTTGTCAATTTTTTTGTCGAAGTAGGTAGTCAGTAGCTCCTTGAAACACCTCCCAGTAGTATGTAGTAAGGACTCCAACTCACTTTCAAGTTCAATGTCATGAAATGTCAAAATCAAATATAGACCAATCGAATCATTTTTTTTATAATTTAAAATTTATTTAATTACTTCTATTTAATTTATTACATTTTATTATAATTTTATTATATAATTTATTATTATTTGATTTTAATTACTACTTTTAGTACTTTTTCAATTTATTGCATTTATTAATTAATTATTTTATTATGTTTATTATTATTTTATTTTAATTTAATTAATTCTATTTAATTATTATTACAATTTTAAATATTAAATTTTTTAATTAATTTTTTTTCTTCGGTTTAAATCTCAATAAATTTTAATTATAATTAATATTATTATTATATTTAGTTATTAATATTTTATTATTATTAGTTTTTTTACTTTTATAATTAATTTTAATTTAATTATTTAATTAATCTCATTTATTTATTATTATTATTTTTTAACATTTGCATATATTCTACCAAGAACGTAAATTATGACAAGAATATTTCAATTTGAACAAAATTTTAAAAAGTAATTATTCGATTTATTATAAAATAAAACGCCGAGTTTATTTTAGATAAACTGTGTATTAATTTTTAAGAAAAGACAAAATAAACACTAAAATAATTATTCTTACTTGAATCTAACAAATAAATTTACAATATTTGTCGGCTAAAATAAAATAGAACAAAAACATGGTTCTTATTATTTTATGTAAGATGATATAGCCAGATAAGTCTTGTATCCCTTACAGTCTGGTCAAGATGCACATATATATCGAGATAAGCTGTAGCATGGACTCCTATATTATGATATAGAGTCCATGGCTGTAGGCATTAGTAGCATGTATGTACCCGATTGTAATTGAGCAGACCGGGTGATGGGCCTACCATCGTTGGCATCGTTGGCGCTGCATATAATTATATCTGGAAACTTGAAACTTTCTTCATTCAACTGAATACTACCACAATTTATATCTTTATATATGGTTATAGGAGATAAATAACTTGACATATTGTATTTATACAAAGACAACGATTTTAATGAAATAACTTCTTCATCAGAACATCCAGCCCGAATCAATCGTAAATACGCTAACTTTGTTTGACACTGCTAAACATGATATTATTTCTGTAACTGATCCAGCCTTGTGGGAGGTACTGGATAGTAATCTTGTGAATTATTGGCTCCATGCTGGGCCCAATGCGTGTGCAAACCGTGATAGAATTTATGCAAATTCGTTAAGGAAATATGCCAATTGTAACAGAAAACTGAACGATTCAGCATTTTATTCACAATCTCACAATGGAGAAAAAATTCAAAGGCATTGGCTTTTGTATTCGCCATCATCTGGATGAGTTTTTTGTTTTGTATGTAAACTGCTTTCGATAAACAGTTCGTCTGCTCTTGTGACTACAGGATTTGACAGTTGGAGTACCATAAATCGACTTGAAGAACACGAAAAATCAGCTGATCACAGATATGCTCTAACCACTTTTGCAACGCGTATATCCAATGTTCAGACTTTGGACAAATCAATTCGGGAGCACGCTTATAAGCACGTCTTAAAGAGAGTTTTTCAACAATAAAATTCCTCACATCGCGTGGATTATCACTCAGAGGATCTTCAGAAACCTTTGGAAGTGCAGATAATGGAAACATTATGGGTTGTTTGGAGTACTTAGCCGAATTTGATTCATTTATTGCGGGACATATTGACACGTATGGAAATGCTGGACGTGGTATCAGATCAAACCTATCATCCACCACGTATGAAGAATTTGTGGGTTTAATGGCCAGAAACGTCACCAAAGTTAATATTGATGAATTAAAAAGGACAAAGTATTTTTCCTTCAGTGTTGATTCTACGCCTGATATATCATACACAGATCAATTAACTTCACGGTTCGCTATGTGAAAATTAATGGCCAACCTGTTGAACGTTTTCTAAAATTTGTTCAAATTTCGTCACACACCGGTCTTCATCTCTTCGATACAATTGTTGAAACTATTCGCGATCTTGATATTCATTTAAATGACTGCAGGGGTCAGACATACAACAATGCCAGAAATATGTCTGGACAATATTCTGGTGTACAGGCACGTATAATTGAAATCATAAAAACGGCGTCCTATATTCCTTGTATGGCACACTAACTGAATCTGTCTGTGGTTGCAGCTGTTGACGCTTGCACTGAGGCAGTTGCGTTTTTCAGATTTGTTCAGAAAATTTATCTTTTCTTGTCTGATTCGATATATAGATGGAATCTTGTCAAAGATGCTGTCAGCCGAAAGGTAATCGGAACGGATAAGTCAAAGTCTGCACTACTTCCAAAACGGTTGAGTGACACGCGGTGATCTGCTCATGCTGTTGCACTACGAAGTATGTATCAGCACTATAAAACCTACCAGTCTGTTTTGCAAGAAATTGGCAGCAACAGTTTGCAAAAGAAAGAAACGAGATCAGAAGTAACAAATTTAGCGAATGTCATTGATAAGTTGGAAACAGTGTTCTTGGTGTGTTTTTGGAATACCATTCTGGAACGCATAAATGATATAAGCCAGCTGTTGCAATCAGAAAAAATGGATCTGTGCACTGCAGTAGGACTACTGAAGTCATTATCGGAATTTCTAGCATCTCAGAGGAATAAGTTTGAATTTTATCGAGATAGCGCGGCAGAATTGTGCTCTGAAAAGAAATTCAAAACAAGACGCGCACGTCAACCAAAACGCAGAGCGGACGATAGCAAAGAGTCAGCTGTTGTTTTAACTGGTGAAGAGAAGTTCAAAGTTGATACCTATTATTTTATAATTGATTCACTTGTTACCGATCATAACCGTAGAATTGCAGCATATAAAGCAATCGACGATCGTTGTTATTTTTATATGCGGATGATGAAAACAGCACTGCAACAAGGGAATCTTTGAAATTGTTTGTGGAATTCTACTCTGATGATGTCACTGATGAACTCTGTGATGAGTGGATTCAGTGGAGAACTTTTCTAAAAGAAATGTGATCATTTCCGACAAAGAAAACACCACTTGAAATGTTGAAACTTTTGAATGAATTGAATCTTCAGACAGGATTTGCAAATGTGTATGTCGCTTTGCGCATTTATCTAACTTTGCCGGTTTCTAACTGCAGCCGCGAAAGGCTCCTTCAGTCATCTCAAACGCATTAAAAATGCTGTGAGATCAAACCTGGCTCAAGAAAGATTAAGCAGCTTTCAGGATATCATTGACTCTTTCTCAGCAATTAAGTCGCGTCGTCGAGATTTTTAACATTATGCACAACATAGGACGGGTAAGTGTAGCCTAGTATGCGGCCCAATTGAATGTTAATTAAAACTGAATTATATGTTTCTGCAAGCATCTAAGAGGCCTACACTATAGTTCTGAAACAGGCCTACAAAAGTTTAATCCGGCCCTATATATATATATATATATATATATATATATATATATATATTATTCACATAAATTAATAAAATTGTCAATTTATTATTATTAAAAAAGGGATATAATTTCCATTACGTAGCAATAACTAATTTAAATAGATTAATGAATTGTCACATAAATACTAGCTGTAATAAGAGAATTCAGTCAGTATGGTGCCAACGATGTTTAAAGGAGTTTAGAAATAAACTAGCGTTGGAAAAACATAAAATTTTATGCAAAAGGAAACTAATCAGGAACAAGGCTTTATACATTCCCTGAAAATAAATTAATTAAATTTACTGACTGATCATAAATAGTCACTCCTCCGTTTGTTATATATAGCGATTTTGAGGCTGTTTTACCCTCTGATAATATACATTTTCAATGTAATATTCCAATCTCTACTGGTCTTTTACTTATCAATAATTTCGATGGATCAAAATCTTATCAACAGTTTATAGGTTTAGATTGCATTGACAATTTTTTAACTGCTGTAGAGGATATAGCATTACATAAAGTATTACCATATTATTATAAAATGGGTAGTAAACCTATTAAAAAATTAACAATTATTGTACAGAATCAATTTGACAGTTCAACTATTTGTTACCTTTGCTTGAAAAGTATTGTCGATCCTGTTAGTGATCACGATCATTTTTCTGGGAAATATTTTGGTGCTGCTTGTAACTCGTGTAATGTTAACAGAAAAATTAATAAAATTTTACCTATAGTATTTCATAACCTGAAAGGATATAATATGCATCATATTCTTAAATATGAATTAAATAAATTTAAGAATTGGTCTTTAGGTTGTATTCTTATTACAACCGGAAAATATATTTCACTGATAGGTCATTTAGAAAAAATTAGCTTATAATTCATTGATTCTTATCAATCTGTGAATGATTCTTTAGCTAAAGTTTTTAAAACCAAAAACAACCAGCTAACAACCAATTACCTGCTACTAAGTACTTACAACTAGTTACTAACAACCGACAACAACCAAGTACTAAGCATTATCAACCACCAACCATGTACTAACAACCAAAAACAACCAACTAACAACTAGCTGCCACCTACCAAGTACTAACAACCGAAAACAACCAGGTACTAAGCATTATCAACCAAGTACTAACAATCAAGTACAAGATACCAAGTACTTACAACCAGATGACCAGATGAAATTATTGGTTAAATAGATAAAATAATGTTTAATTTTTAAATTAAGTAATCAATTATCTAAATATTAAAGTTAAAGTCAATTTAAAATGAAAGTTTTTTGGGATTTTCAATGTTAATTTTAGATGCAAATCTTCGTCAATTAATCAATGACCACATGAAATTATTGGTTAAATATGAAAATAAGGGTTATATTTAGTTGTTAAGTAAATTATGGTGTAAAATTAAGTAATAAAGAATAATTAGGTAAATTAAGGATAAGTAAATTAAAGTAATAATTTTTAAATAAGTAATGTAATAACTAAATTAAACAAAGATTTTAAAATTTTTTAAACTTTTTTTGAGAAATGTAATTTTTAATGAAAATTTAAATGGAAACTTTTTTTTAAGTTAATTTTAAATGTAAAATTTTTTAAGTTAATTTTATTGAAATAATTTTTAAAGTTAATTTTTAATGTAAATTTTAATGAAATAATTTTTAAGTTAATTTCAATGAAATATTTTTCAAAGTCAAATTAAAATTTTAATGGAATAATATTATTTTTTTATTGATATTATTATTATTATTATTATTATTAATATTAATAAAAATAATTATAATAATAATAATAATATTAATAAAAATAATAATAATAATTCAACAGTTACCAACAATCGGTTACTAAATATTTTTAACTAGGTGCTAACAAATAAGTACCAAATACTTAAAACATGATAACATGTACTAACTAACTCTCAAACAACCAGATACTTAAAACTAACTACTTACAATCAACTAAATATTCTTTATTGTATTTTATGAAATGAAAAATATGTTTAATTACAATCAGTAGAAAAACCTTTTCAAAATGTCTAAATTTCACAAAAATATTGATTTTCATCACTACGTGGAATTGAGGATAATTTAAATTACAATGAAAGACTATAGAATTCTAATACAAAAAGATTCTTCTTTTAATTGATTACTATTGACTTATTATTGCAAAGTATAAATCGCATTCAATAAATACTTATTGTTGATCAGTTTCATTATATATACTCTGAGTTTATCCGACAGGTTGTTTTGACCCTCTAAGGGTATTGGTCATAAGGGTATTAGTCGTAAGGGTACTGGTCGTAAGGGTATTGCTAACACTCAACCATTAACTAGATACTAACAACCCCCATCAAATCCCATCGAGAAATTAACAAATATCAACCTACAACTAGATACTTACAACCAGATATCTGCTACCAAGTACTTACAATTTGAAACCAAGTACCAACAATCAACTAACAACACATAAAAATAATAGCAAATAAAATCAAAATATTCTTCATCACATACACTATCTTCTTATCAAAATCTAAAAAGTCAACCAACTACTTACAACCAACAACTATGTACTAACAAATTGATCTTTAAAAGAAAATGCTCTTCGCCTGAAAATATTGGATGAAAAATTAATTGAACTCAAGGCACTTTTAAGATTTACCAATAACTAGGTAAAAATTGATTAAATTTTTGTAAAAATTTAAATTATTCAAAATATACGAAATAAATATTATAAAAATGTAATTACTAGACAGGAAAGAACTTTAAATTCTAGTCATTAATCATCCAGTAAATAAAAAAAAATATTGATCATTCAAGTTAATATGAATCAACTAAGATAATAAATTAATAAAAATTTTGAAATAAGATCTAGTAGATAATTGATTTAGATTGAATAAATTAATTGAAATAAAATTAATTTTAATTATTTTTTTAAAAGTAATACATGTACTCAAAATTATTGACTGATTGCTCAATATATTCAAAAAATCAGTATAAATTCATTACAATTATCAAAGTCAGCAATCTACAATAAAAATAATTATCATTAAATTCCAAAAGAGACTAGATAACTAATGATAACATCTAACAAACCAGTAAATTCATTTAAATGACAATAATTGGTATATCCAAGCGAATTCTCTAATAAAATCATCTAAAAAGAATCATTTTCTCCTAAATATATCAATATTTAAAGATTGTTATTTTAATGATAAATAATTGTTAAAGATCATATATTCACCTCAGGCTAATAAGATTCCTTAAAATCCCTTAAATGACTATATTTTAACCCTTAATTCATATTATTACAAATATCATCTAAAAAGCATCAAATTTCCTTGAAATAACTCTATCCTTAAAGATTGATATTTTAATGATAAGTACCCGTAAAAGATCATATATTCCCCTCAGACTAATAAGATTCCTTAAAATCCCTTTAAATGACTATTAATTATATCTTTAATTCCTATTATCATACATATTTCACTTTTGATAAAACCAGTTATAATTAAATTTTTGTTCTAAATGTAAATCACTCTATTTGAAATTTTAAATAAATATTACTACAATATAACTGACTAGGTCCCTTTGAAAAATTTAATTAATCTATTCAATAAAATCTCTATATTCTTCAAATGGTCATATTATACCGATATTCAACCGATTTAATTACTAATTAAAATCACCCGATAAATTTCTTCCAATAAAGATCAATATTTCTCAACTTTTGTCATTCTCCGTCTAAATAAAGAGAAAAATGTCAATCTTTATTATCTGTAAAGTTTTCATTGTCAAAACCAAGTAAATCGGTCATTAACACTACGTAATAAAACCCTGGGTAATTAATAGAAAATTTAATAAAACATTGTTCTAAACCATAAATCTAAATTAATATACAATGGATTAATCATAACCTAATAAAACGATATAATTTCACATTATTATTGATTCATAACTGACTAATGTAGTGCAATTTCCCTTAAAACATTGATATTTTACCAACATCATCCTTAAAAAATCATATATTCCCATCTTAACCCATCCTTCATTAAAATCAATCGACTATATCTCCCTTACAATGAAATATTCCCATCTTAACCCATTCTTAAATTCAATCGACTATATCTCCCTTACAATGATATATTCCCATCTTAACCCATCCCTCATTAAATTTAACCGACTATAATCCCTTTAAAGATCATATTTTCCATCTTAACCGATCTCTCATTAAATCTAACCGACAATATCCCATCTTAACCCCCACCCCCTATATTTAATCAATTATATTCCGCCGATTTTGATTAATTATTCACTTAAAACATCCCCCACAAATATTTTTTTAAAAATATTTTTATTAAAGTGATAATTTTTAGAAAATAGTTGCAATACATACATTCTTTTCAACCTTCATTTTATCTATACCACTTCTCAGTATTTACCTCCCATGATCCATTAATGAATTATTCTACCAATTATTTTCACCAGTTTGAATTTATCATCGAGTAATGAATAATTTCCTCACTTTAATGAAGATTCTTACCACCTTCATTGTTAATTTTATCAAAGTTTAAAGAATATTTCTCTTTCATTTTTATCCTACAATTGCTTACCACATTAGAATAAGATTATTTATCAAAATTTGGGATAATTTGACTGATTCAATGATAAATTTGAATGAGTTCATTTGTTTTATTATATATACTCTGAGTTTAACCGACAGGATGTTTTGACCCCCCTAAGGGTACTGGTCATAAGGGTACTACTCACATTCAACATGTCGCAAGGGTAATGATCATTTAATGCTTTTATTTGAATGATTATTTAGACAAATTTGTTGTTTAAGGCATTCATTGATAATTTTTAGAGTTTATGGTTTTAGTAAATATTCAAGTAAATTTCTATTATTTTTGCGGATTTCTATCATTTTTGTGAATTTTTATCGTTTTTTGTGAATTTCTATTATTTTCATGAATTTCCGTAATTTTTTGTGAATATCTGTAATTTTTGTAGATATCTATCATTTTCGTGAATTTCTATCATTTTTGTGAATTTTTATCATTTTTGTGAATTTCATGTTTATTGAAAGAATATTTAAAAATTTAAAGTTAGTTCTAAGATAAATTTAATTAATTTCTTGATAATTGGATGTATTTTTATTGACTTGTTTTTAAATTTTAAATAAAAATTTATTTTTAATGAGGTTAATAATTAAAGTTTGTACAATAATCAAGTGATAGGATAAATTTTGATGAAGATATTGAAAAATTTTCTAAGAATTTCATGTTGACTGATTAAAAATTTAAAGTTTTAATGGTGATAAATTTAATTGATAAATTTAATTAATTTCTTGATAATTAGTTGTATTTTATTGAATAGTTTTTAAATAAAAATTAATTTCATTGACAATTAGGTTAATAATTAAGTGATAGAATAAATATTTGATGACTTTATAATGTATTTGAATAAAAAATTTTTTAATAATTTTCTAAGAATATTTCCATTTACACATTGATGAACTTTAAAAAACATAAGCTAAGAAACCAGTTAACTTTATCAAGGACTTTAAATTTACTTGATAATTATTGTAGGATATACAGAAATTTAGTTTGCTGTTATTGCTTAAAAATGATAGGTTGAATAGCTGAAGAATTATGATCAATCAATATATATTATCTCTAGTTAGGTATTTGAATGGTGAAATATTTGTAGGAAATAATGAGTTTATTATGTCTGTTACATAAGTCGACTTTAACGTAAAAATGTGTTTAAAAATATATTTAAATTTTAAAATAACGAAACGTAATATACTTTTTTCCCACCCTTCCTTGATTTTCATTGGTTAGTGGGCTCTTATTATTTAGCTTCTAAATTATTTAAATGGAAGAATGCCTGGTGTCTATAACAGTTAATGAAAAGTCATATTTTTGAAGTTCTCTAAGAATTTTTAGAGGAATCACTGAATTAAAGGGCTCAAGTGGGTGGAATCTTTAAGGAAATTAAGGGATATAATCGGGTAGATGTTTAAAAGGGTAGAAATATTTGCTGAGAGATCGGTTAAGATGGGGTATTGTCGGTTAGATTTAATGAGAGATCAGTTAAGATGGGAATATATCATTGTAAGGGAGATATATTCGATTGATTTTAACGAAGGATGGGTTAAGATGGGAATATATGATTTTTTAAGGATGATGTTGGTAAAATATCAATGTTTTAAGGGAAATTGCACTACATTAGTCAGTTATGAATCAATAATAATGTGAAATTATATCATTTTATTAGGTTGTGATTATTCCATTGTATATTAATTTAGATTTATGGTTTAGAACAATGTTTTATTAAATTTTCTATTAATTACCCAGGGTTTTATTACGTAGTGTTAATGACCGATTTACTTGGTTTTGACAATGAAAACTTTACAGATAATAAAGATTAACAAAAATTTAATTATAACGGGTTTTATCATTAGATTTTATAAATTATTTAGGGTTAATGACCAAATTATTTTACATGTTTTATAGGAAAATATTCGTGATAATAGGAATTAAAGTTAGAATAATAGTCATTTAAAGGGGATTTTAAGCAATCTTATTAGTCTGAGGTAAATATATAACCTTTTAAGGATATTTATCGATAAAATACTAATCTTTAAAGATAGAGTTATTTTAGGGAAATTTGATGCTTTTTAGATGATATTTGTAATAATATGAATTAAGGGTTGAAATATAGTCATTTAAGGGATTTTAAGGAATCTTATGAGGAGAATATATGATCTTTAACAAGTATTTATCATTAAAATACCAATCTTTAAATATTGATATATTTAGGAGAAAATGATTCTTTTTAGATGATTTTATTGGAGAATTCGCTTGGATATACCAATTATTGTCATTTAAATGAATTTACTGGTTTGTTAGATGTTATCATTAGTTATCTAGTCTCTTTTGGAATTTAATGATAATTATTTTTATTGTAGATTGCTGACTTTGATGATTGTAATGAATTTATACTGATTTTTTGAATATATTGAGCAATCAGTCAATCAATTTGAGTACATGCATTACTGTTAAAAAATAATTGAAATTAATTAATTTTAATTTATTTATGCAATCTAAATCAATTATCTACTAGATCTTATTTATTAACTTAGTCGATTCATATTAACTTGAATGATCAGTATTTTTTTTTATTTACTTGATGATTATTGACTAGAATTTAAAGTTCTTTCCTGTCCATTAATTACATTTTTATAATATTTATTTGGTATATTTTGAATAAATTAAAATTTTTACAAAAATTTAATCAATTTTACCTAGTTATTGGTAAATCTTAAAAGTGCCTTGAGTTCAATTAATTTTTCATCCAATTTTTCAAGTGATGAGTATTTTCTTTTAAAGATCAATTTGTTAGTACATAGTTGTTGGTTGTAAGTAGTTGGTTGACTTTTTAGATTTTGATAAGAAGATAGTGTATGTGATGAGGAATATTTTGTATTTAATTGGTATTATTTTTATGTGTGGTTAGTTGATTGTTGGTACTTGGTATCTGGTAGGTTGGTATCTAGTTGTTGGTATCTTGTATTTGGTAGTTGGTACAGTGTTGTTTACTGATTGTTGTTATATAGTTTTAGGTTGATATTTGTTAATTTCTCGATGGGTTTTGATGGTGGTTGTTAGTACATGGTAGTCAGTTGTAAGTGTTTAGTATGTTGTTGTTTGAAACCTAGTGGTTAGTACATGGTAGCTAATTAATGAGTAGGTGGGGTTTGAGTGTGACCAATATTGCAAGTGAAGAGGTTTTTCTTTTAAAGATCTATTTGTTAGTACTTGATTGTTTTTACTTGGTTGTTAATACATGTTCGTAAGTTACTGGTTGATGATACTATGTTGTTGGTATCTTGTACTTGGTAGTTGGTACAATGTTGCTTACTGATTGTTGTTATATAGTTGTAGGTTGATAATGTTTAGTACCTGGTTGATGGTGGTTGTTAGTACATGGTATCTAATTGTTAGCTGGTTGTTAGTACTTAGTATCTAGTTAATGTGTAGGTGGGGGTTGAGTGTTAGCAATACCCTTACGACTAATACCTTTACGACTAATACCCTTACGACCAGTACCCTTACGACCAGTACCCTTAGGGGGTCAAAACATCCTGTCGGATAAACTCAGAGTATATATAATAAAACTGATCAAAAATAAATATTTATTGAATGCGATTTTTACATTGCAATAATAAGTCAGTAGTAATCAATTTAAAGAAAAATGTTTTGTAAATTAGAATTCTATAGTCTTTCATTGTAATTTAAATTATCATCAATTCCACGTAGTGATGAGTTCACAATTATTCATTTTTTGATGAAAATCAACATTTTTGTTAAATTTAGACATTTTGAAAAGGCGACAAACATGGGTCCGATAGTTCCATAGCTACGATGGAGTAGGCTCTCCGCGGGCCGGCTATAGTAAGGTAATAAGGTACTATATAAATATTGGAATGCATTGAGTACGTAGTATAAATAAGTCCAGCATACATGTCCGGGAATAGTGTGCCTGGGACAAAAGCTGAACTCCTCTTTAAGTATAGGAGGTTATATAGGTGAGTGTTATAATATATCAAATATCCGGGACGCGGGTTTTGTGGGCATCAGGTCAGAGGTAGCAGGATCATTGTTATTGAGAGATAAAGCAGGATCAATGTTAGCAGTGAGATGATATCAGGATCAATGTTGATAAATGTAACACAAGTCAAATTAGGTGATATCAGGAACAATGTAGCACAAGTCAAATTAGATGATATCAGGATCAATGTTGATAAATATAACATAAGTCAAATTAGATGATTTCAGGAGCAGTCTTGATAAATATGACATAAGGCAAGGCACAAATTGATTTCCAAGGGATCATTGCAGGGGAAGATCTTTTCAGGCATTCCTATTGGCAGTGCCAGCTCGTGTCCAGGCAGATTCCATGTGCCGGTGTGGGAGTTTGCGAGGGCCTGTTGACGGGCCGATCCTGGAGGCATCCAAGGGTATCCAGGTCCATGGCAGATCAGCAGGCAAGCTCCAGATCCAGCGAGGTCATTCCATTGTATGTGGGTAGTAGTTCTAAGAAAATATATGGGGCATGGCATATCAGCCAAAGGGACAGGGCCAATATATATAGCATTGATAGATAGAATAAATAATAATAATAATAATAATAATAATAATAATAATAATAATAATAATAATAATAATAATAATAATAATAATAATAATAATAATAATAATAATAATAATAATAATACTAACAATAATAATAAAAATAATAATAATAAAAATATTATTTATAATAAAAAAAATATTATTATTATTAATAATAATAATAATAATAGTAATAATAATAAAGTATAAAATGATGATTGCTTGGTAGCAGCATTTATTATTTAAAACAATAAAATGATAATTTAAGCCTTTTGCTGCAAATAATGTATTTAATGAAAGAATTTTCGACTATACGATAGTCCTTGTCAATAATAATATTAATAATGATAACATATTAATAATAACAATAAAAAAAGAAAAATAATAAATAATAAAAATAATAAATAATAGAAATAATATAAAGGGTAATAGTGTTAGTAATACTAATAACAATAATAAAAACAGCTTGTTAGGTGGTTGTATGTACTTGGTATGAGGTAACTGGTTGTTAGTGTCTAGTTGTAGGTTGTAGGTACTTAGTAGTTGGTTGATAATGCTTAGTATCTGGTTGTTGACGGTTGTGAGTACTTGGTATCTGGTACCAAGTTGGTTGCGTGTTTTTAGTTGTAAGTGCTTGTTAGGTGGTTGTATGTACTTGGTATCAGGTAACTGGTTGTTAGTGTCTAGTTGTAAGTTGTAGGTACTTAGTAGTTGGTTGATAATGCTTAGTACCTGGTTGTTGTCGGTTGTGAGTAATTGTTATCTGGTACCAAGTTGGTTGCTTGTTTTTGGTTGTTGGTACTTGGTAGGTGGTTGTAGGTACTTAGTAGCAGGTAACTGGTTGTTAGTAACTAGTTGTAGGTATCTGGTTTTAAATACATGTTCGTAAGTTACTGGTTGTTGGTACTAAGTTGTTGGTATCTTGTACTGGGTATCAGGCAACTGGTTGTTGGTTTGTTGTTGAATTATTATTAAAATTTGTCTTTGTAAAATATTTCATAAAAATTTTCATTTAAAATTATCTTAAAAATTATTCCATAAAAAGTTCCATTAAAAATTATCTTAAAAATTATTTTATTCAAATTTTGTTTAAAAATTTTCAATTCTCAATTACTGACTATTATTTCAACTTTTTGTTAATAAATTTTAAAATCATACTTTAATTTACTTATTTAAAATTTTTGACCATTGATTACTTAAATTTAAAATTTGGACCTTAATTAACTTTAATTTAATTGTTTAGAACCTTACTTTAATTTAAATTTTTGACCAATGATTACTTTAATTCAAAAATTTGGACCTTAATTAAATTTTAATTTAATTTTTAGAACCTTAATTTACTTTAATTTAAAAATTTGAACCATAATTAACTTATTTGAACCCAATGATTACTTTAATTCAATTATTAGACCTATTATTTACTTTAATTTAAAAATTTGGACCTTAATTAACTTTAATTTTAAAATTTGAACCTTAATTAACTTATTTGAACCCATTGATTACTTTAATTCAATTATTAGACCTATTATTTAATGTAATTCAAAAATTTGGACCTTAATTTACTTATTTCACCCCATTGATTGCTTTAATTCAATTATTAGACCCATCATTTACTTTAATTCAAAAATCTTAGCCCATAATTTGCTTTATTTTAACAATTTACCACGTTTTTTAGTGTAGACCACTGTAGTGAACTAAAAATTTCAAAAATTAGAAACTTAAATTGAATCTGAAATTTGATTAAAAAAAATTACTTTATTTCTATAAAATAGAATTCTTTATTTCTATAAAATAGAATTCCTTTTTTTCTATAAAAACAGAATGCTTTATTTAATTGTGTAAAAAAAACTTTGTTTTAAAATATAATAAATTTTGAATTTCTTGAATATAATTATCAATTGGTTTATTCTTAAATATTAATATCCAGAAAGATGTTAACTAGAAGCATTATAGATTTTTACGATAATAAAACAATTTTTATAACTGGTGCTACGGGATTATTAGGTAAATCAGTTATTGAGAAATTATTAAGATCAGAAGGCGCATCAGTAGCCGAAAGATTAGCCAAGCTTATATCATCAGACTTTCCCGATTTAGTCAGAATAGAAAATCCCAAAGCACTTAATAAAATTACAGCATTTGCTGAAAATGTAACTGATGTTAATTTCGGTTTAAATTATAACGGTTTAAATGAATTATTAAACAATGTATCTGTTATCATGCATGCTGCTGCCACTGTCAGATTTAATGAGCCGTTAAAATTGACGATAGAAATGAATGTAATACCCGTTATTAAGCCGATGGAAACGTGTCATCAAATGGAGAATCTTGAAATTTTAATCCATGTTTCAACAGCGCATGTAAATTATGATATGGAATTTGTGCATGAATACGTTTATCTGCCATCATTAGATCCTTATAAGGTTGTCGATATCGTCCAGTACTGGATTGAGGATCTGATCAATCTGATCACTCCAGATATGTTGAAAAACAAACCAAATACTTATACATTCACGAAGCAATTGGCTGAATATACTATTCAGCAAAACATTGATAAATTACCATTAGTGAACGTTCGGCAATCAATTTTTGGAGCTTCTGTCATTGAACCGTTTCCGGGTTGGACGGACAATTTTAATGCAGCTACTGGACTTATCGCCGCTATCAGCAAAGGTATGCTGAGATCAATGATGGGAGATTATATCAAGTCCACCAATATCATCCCGGTTGACACAAACGCCAATTTCATAATTGCCGCTGGCTGGTATTCTGCTGGTACATATGGTACTAAATCAACAAATGAAAATGTCCAAGAAAGCCCGCCGCCAAACAAGAAGAAGAAGCCGCCCACGACAACCACCTTTTTCTATTGAATTTCTCAGGACCAAGAAGACCCACCTTAATTTAATTCGAAAATTCCATGCTTTTTTAGTGATAGTCGGATTTTTGTATTGAAAAAAAAAATTTGTATTGAAAATCCCAGGACCATCGAGACCCCTCACTATAGTGTGAATAATCCATGCTTTTTTTAGTGTAGACCGTTTTTTTCTATTGAAAAAAAAATTTGTATTGAAATCCCTGGATCAATCGAGACCCCCTCACTATAATCTGAAAAATCTTTGGCTTTTTTAGTGATAGTCGGATTTTTGTATTGAAAAAAAAATTTGTATTGAAAATCCCAGGACCATCGAGACCCCCTCACTATAGTCTGATAAAAAAAATTTTGTACTAAAATTCCCTGAAAGCAAAAAAAGTGAGTTGCAGCAATTGCGTAATAAAAAGTTGCAGCAGGGTCATTGCTGCAGTACTATCTACCTACTACTGTTATTATTATTATTCAAATTTGCATTTAAAATTATCTTAAAAAATTATTTCATTAAAATTTCATTTAAAATTTTCATTTCTCAAAATCTTGTGGTTAAAAAACTTTTTGATAATAAATTTAAAATTATAACTTTAATTTAATTATTTAAAAATTTTTAACTTTATTTACTTTAATTTAAAAATATTACTTTAATTTTAAATTTTAGATTATTGATTACTTAATTTAAAAATTTCGACCCTTATTTGCTTTAATTTAAAATTTTAGACCATAATTTACTTTAATTTAAAAATTTAGACCTTAATTTACTTAATTTTAAAATTTAGACTCTAATTTATTCATTTATCCTTAAATTACCATCATTTTTTATATTGAGTACCCTTTTTGTATTGAAAATCCCAAGATAATACTTAGAAAAATCTATGCTTTTGTAGTAATAGTCGGATTTTGTATTGAAAATCCCAGGATCAATTGAGACCCCTCACTATAGTCAGAAAAATCCATGCTTTTTAGCGAGAATCAAATCGAGAATTCTTGATCGCAGCATCGCAGTACACGATAATAAAAATAACAATTCATTGCCAATCTTAATCACAAAAAATATATAACACTAAACTACACCTACAATAATTTTCAAGTAAATTTCAAATTTATCTTACCATCATCATGTTCTTGATAAAGTTTACTGGTACCTTGGCTTAAGATTTTCAATATTTTAAAGTTCATGAATATGTAAACTTACTAAGGTTCATGGAAATGTTTTTAGAAAATATATTTATTGAAAAAATCATTTTGCCGAATTCAATTACAAAGTCATCATCAAAATTAAATAATTTATCCTATCACTTGATTATTGTAAAATAATTGTTATTCAAAAAAATATTTAAAACAAGTCAATAAAAATACTTCAAATTATCAAAAAATTAATTAAATTTACCATTAAAACCTTAAATTTTTAAATATTTTTTTAATCAACATAAAATTCATAAAAAATGAGAGAAATTCATTTGAATATTTCCTTAAACTCTAAAAAATTACCAAAATTTTAATTTCCTAGACTTAATTTAATTTCCTACGACAATTTTATTTCAAAAATTAATAACTTTATTTAATTAATTTAATGTGTGTTTTAATGATCTGAAAATTTATTCAAAATACTATCAAATGTATTCTATATCTAACAAATTTATTTATTTTAAGTCTTGACAAATTAATTAACCAGAGCGTTGAAAACAATTTTTATTCAAAATATTTTACCTAGCCTTCCAGGTTGATATTAATAGAGATATTATTTAAGAGTATCGTTTAAATGTTTTTATTTTCAAGTACTTTGGTTGATTTCTTAAATTCTATCTCATAATGAAATATTTTTTCAATTTTTCTTATCAAAATATCTTTTTTATAGAAATCTTTTAAAAAAAATTTTCATATTAAATTTTTTACATAAATCAATTTATTGGTTAGTTTATATTTTAAAAAAATCATTTAACAAAAATTGTTAAATACAAAAATTTTTAAAAGTAAATATTGTTTCTTTTAAATCAGTTTCTGCAAGCTCTGTTTTGAAGAATACACAATGAGCCTTGTAAGAGGCATGCCTGACTTTTCAATTTCCGAAAAAGTTAATTATTAAATAATTTTTGAAATATAAAAATTTCAGAGTAAAAATTAGAAAGTTATCAATTTTAAAAAATTTATTTAAACAGAAAAATAAACCCAAATTGTATCATATCACTCGAATGTCAAATAAATGAACACCGATAAATACTTAGATATCGTACAGAACTTTTATTATTGGTAGAAATTTAATAATTTTGAATTTATTATATTCTTATTGAATAAAGATTTTAATTTAAAATTATTTTAACCAATAAAATTCATGAGAAATAATTTAAAATATCGATTATTCATTTATTAATTTATTAGAAAATTATACAAAATCTAATAATAAATGCAAATGGACAATGATGAAGAATGTTTGATATGCTATTTTTCATTGACCAATGAAACGAGTATTATAATTGAATGTTGCGAACATTCTTTTTGTTACGAATGTTCAAAAAATTGGTTCGTCTGTAGTTTAACTTGTCCAATTGATCGAAAATCAGTTATAACTTTGCGATACACAGCAGGAACTGTGGAAAGACTAATAAATAGTTTAGATTTTTGTTTCTTGGCAACCCTAGAAAGTTCTAAAAGCCACATTTATAAATTCCTTTCTTCTTTCGGTAAAATAAAAATGATTACTGCGAAACTCAGAACTGATTACTTCCATGTGCAAAATGTTTCTTCGATTTTTATTGAATTTTATGATTTCTGTCAAAATTTTCAATTATGTAAGAACTTTTCTGAATCCTTCAAAGAATTATTAAAATGTGAAGAATTTAGCCGTGATTATATCTTTTATGATGTTAATGATAATCTCGCTAAGAAGTTTGTATTACAACTTGACAGAATAAGACGTCTCTTTCGAACGATTAACGACATGATCAAATTCACATATATCACCATGATGAATTACCAGACCCAATCAATCAGCTGGGAAGAACTGGTCATATATTTATCTGACCAATCAAAACAATCAGAGCATTTGATTGATGCGTATATTATCCACGTTGAATCAATGGAAATGACAATAAAACTGATTGTTTCTCGTATATGCAATGCATTAACACACGTTGAATATTTATTCCCATCATTATCCAATTTTAAAATTGAAATGATAAAAATGATTTCTGATACAGACAGTGAAATAATAAAAGGTGACGACAAGCCGATAACTGACCAATCAGAAATCAGCATTAAGAAATCCTATCGAATTTCCCATGATGAATATTCACAAAATGCATGCAAAATAATCACAAATATTCTAAAATTAATGAAAACAATTTTAGAAATAATTTTATCGGATCCTGATAATTTTAAATTGCATAGAATTTGGTTGGTTCTTGAGTGTAATATTTTGGCAATTTTTAAAATCGAAGAAAGATTTTGGATTGATTTTTCCGAGGTGTTTTCAAATAATAATGATAACACCAATATCTTTGATTTTGGTGGGTATATTTTGTGCGAATTACGAGAATTTTTTGAATTTTTAAGTCAGTGTTATTTTGATATCAAATGGAATGAAGTGGAAGAGGAACCAGAAATAATAGAACATTATAAAATCAATCTCAAAGGCATATTAGATAGTCTCAAAGAAAGATTTAGTCAAATTGATGGAAATATTTCCGAATTAATTGAAGATTTGATCTTTATTATTTTTTCTGTGAATTTACAGGATAATTGGTAAAAGATCCAAATACTCTAAAAATACCTTAACTGCATCGAGAACTTCTCATGGCCAAACAATTCTAATATGAAAATGTCATATACGTAATTTATAATATACGAGCCAATTTTAAAAAAATCATGGGTAGTTTAATTTGTTTAAAATATATTTTTGTGATTATTATATTTCAAATGGTGTACCTTTTTATTGACTGTTCAGTTGGTTATCCACATATAATCTTTTAAATAAATTTTTTAGAATTAGTTATAATAAATGTTGAGGTCTCAAAAAAGCTTGAGATTCCCAATGTTGCACTGGTATAACTAGATATATTTATCAAATATAAAACAAGGTAGTTTTTTAAAAGATTTATTTATATAACAATATTTACCAAATGACATTTCAATCTCTTTCGAAGTTCGACCTCTACAAGAATTGTGCTTGTTATGTATGTGTTAACTGTTGTATATACGTTTTGTGTTGCGTGTAGATTTTGAACGTTTCTGTTGTGTCATTTTGAATTTAAAAGCTAATGAGGATCCTCAAAAAAAACCTTTTTAGTTTGCTAACAAAAGTGGTGAGATTTTTTGGCGAAGAATAATTTTGGGTCGCTATTTATACTATTTTTTTGTTCCTCTTTGTATTGATATATATAAATTTTACAAGTATATATATATATAACAAGTATACTCAAGTATTGTTACTGAACATAAATTATGTACTACAATATTAAAAATTATTAATTGTCAATTATGTGTTTGTTTCGGGTGATTCACATCTATGCAAACTGAATTGATTTCTTTGTATTGTATCAATGCGTTTCGCTTTTTTAATTTTATTCATTGATTCGTATATAATTATCTTTTAGTAAAAAATTAATTATATTAGAAAAAATCGGTTAGTAAAAATACACATGTATGACAATTATTATAAGGAAAACCTACACGTTCTGAGAAAAACGATAAAATTTTAATATTTATGTACCTTAAAAATGAGTGCAAAGGCATGCTGAGTTTAGAAATATAAATCTCCAGGAATTAAATTTCTTTCTAAACATATTAAATAACATTATAAGAACTTTTTTTTCAAATTTCACCACTGATTTCCTTTCAATTGACATTGACTATGAATCAGTAAATCTATCGATGTTTTTGATATACATACAATATTTAATGTTAAATAATAATTTTTTGTTATTCCATTATTCATGAAGTTTCGCACTTCAATTATTAAAAATTATTATTTAACAAATACTATATATAATTTTTTTGCGACTTCTAAATGGCTTTAAATTTCACTTTAACTACTTTTGGAACTCTAATTATATTTCTTTGTTTTAGATCAAAGAAATTTTAATAGTTTTTCAGCTGTAATTACTAACAAACATAATTATCAACCTTTAAAGTAAACTTTGACAATGTATCATTGAAAATTCTTTTGTTTTATTAACTTTTATAATCTTGTTAAATTTAAATAATTTTAAATTAAATTCCTTTTTGGATATTTTTAAATAATACATTTGTATCAAAAATGATGGTAATTTTAATAAAACTTTACTTTAAATGTTATGCAGTAAAATTTTATTAGAGCCCTGTTGATGAAATCCATGGTGAAGAGGATTTATTTCAATCAATTGCACCAACTAATGCCACTGAATCAAATCAAGATTCTGAAAAAAATGAGCTAACTAATAAATCGGATAAATTGTTAAATGTGGAAATTTCAGACGCCATGAGTGAACGAGAAAAAGTTGTTTTCACGGTTCATACGAAGGTAAACTATTTTAGCTTTATTTTCACCAATACAAATTTTAATTTTTATAAAACTAGACTACTTTGGAGCAATTTAAAAATAAAGAATTTTCTGTGAAACGGCAACATGAAGAATTTGTATGGCTTCATGATCAATTGGAAGAAACAGAAGAATATGCCGGTGTAATTGTAAGTTGAAGTTTCAGAGTAATTGATAAAAATTAAGGAATAATAATTAAGTTTCCCCCGGCTCCTCCGAAACCAGATTTTGATGATTCCCGAGATAAACTGATGAAGTTATCTGAGGCGGAAAATAACATGCCGAAAGATCAATTTGATAAAATGAAGGCAGAATTAGAAGCGTAATAATATAGATTGCGTAACATTGTTATAATATCTATGACTGTCAGAGAATATCTGGCAACATTCAAGAAAACTGTGGCAATGCACGAAGTATTCCTCCAGAGATTAGCCGCTCACCCGATTCTCCAGAACGATGTGAATTTCTCCATCTTTCTCGAATACGATTCGAATTTATCGGTTCGCGGAAAGAGTAGGAAAGAGAAATTGACAGGATTCATCAAGCAAGTCACCGCTACAATGGACGAGACTTTGTTGCGGTCGAATCAGAAGGAGGAGGATAGTTTCTTTTTGAATGAAAAGGTCTATTTGGTGGACTATTATCTGGCGGTGCGAGATGCCACAATCAAGGCCGACAAGATGACGAGGCAACACAAATCAATGTCAGATAGTTATATCGGAGTTTCCACCGCCCTCGAGGATGCCGTTCAGCCGAATACCGGCGATTCCGATCTGTCGAGGTGAGTTGCAATTTCAATGATTTTTATTATCCATATTTTAATTTTTTATAATTTTATAATAATAAATAATTTAATTTAAAGTTTATTTCTATCAATATTTATTATTTTATAATTTATAATAATTTTTAATATTTTCTAATTTTTATTTTTATTCTTTAAATTTTAAAAAATTTATTTATTTCAATGATTTTTTTGAATTTTTATATTTATTCTATTTCTAGTAAATTAATAAATTTTTAAATAATATTTCTTTTAATTTTATAAAATATTCTATTTAAAACATTTATTTTCATCGATATTTATTTTTTATAATTTAAAAAAATATTTAAATATAATTTTTAATAAAATCTTCAGTATCTTTCAATTTTAGTTTCAAATGAAATAATAAAAAATTAAAATATATTTTTTTATAATTTAAATCTTTTTATAAATTTTATTTATTTTAAAATTAATTTTTATGATATTTTATTTTAAAAATCTTTGCAACTTATTTTCATTAAAAAATTAATTTGATTTGATTTCAATAATGTGTTTAATTTTATATTTTTTAATTATATTTAAAATATTATATTCCATAATTTATTTATTTTTTGTTATTTTAAAATTAATTTTATTAACCTTAGTTAATAATTTAAATATTTATTTAATTTGGTTTCAATAAAATTTTTATAATTTTATTTTTAAAATAACATTTTATATTTTTTAAATTTTTAAATTTATGTCTCGTTATTTTAAAACTTCTATGAAATTAATTTTTTTTAATTTTTTAGTATTTTGAAATAATTTGAATTTATTTTCTATTTTTGTAATTTTATTAATTTAAGATTTCAATGGTTTTTAATTTTTAAAATTTAATTGTTGAAAATTAATTTTTGTTTTGGAACGCACAATGAACAGTTTAAATATTATTTTCTCCCATTTGTGGATTACGGAAAAGAATTTTTAAAGCTTTTTAAAAAAAATAAAATGTCAGTCAACTGATTTCTCTGGACTCGAACTCAATCTGTTATGTAAAAATAATTATCCCTTTAGTTTATGTCCAAATTCCCTTCATAAAATGGAAAACCCGTTTTACTAATAAATTAGTAAAACTTTAGATAATTAATTTATTTACCAAAGGAAAACCGAAAAGAAAAATACTGTTACTCGCGATTAATGCCATTTATTTTCATTTTGGTATTTTTAAAATCTTTTCCGATCAATTTTAATTGATTTAATTTCTTTATTAATCATTTTATTAAAAAAGATAAAAAACAGAAAAATATGCCGAAGGAAGAGTAGTTTTAATTGGTGTAATTAAAAAGCAGCAGCTCCCATTGATAGTTATTACAATGAATAGTTATTTTGATTGATAAATTATCAAATTGATTATTAAATTATTAAATTGATTATTAAATTAAAAAATATTGTAGTAAGCTAAAAAAATAAATATGAAGAAAATGGTAATTATTAGAATAACAAACCACATATTATGCGTATAAATAATCAACAAATAGCAAAACGACTTATTGTGCTCAAAATATGTATTTGTCAAGCTTAATAAATATATTTCTATATTATATAAAACTATTAAAACAAAATTCATTGGCATCATATACTTCATTAGTTTTGGCATTCATGCCTGATTTAGATATTTTATCACCGGCTACAGGTAATTTAAAATCTAGATTAAAACTTCAAAAACCAATACAAAGTAGAAATCAAGTAGAAAAATTAAAAAAAAATTAAAATTCTCGAAATCTAATTATGTTGGGTAGATGTACGAGAAATGGGGAACTGCTAACCGTTATTTCGATCCGATTTGTTATAGAGAAATATTTGAAATAAATTCTTTTCCTAACTCACTGCAATAATTCAATAATCAAGTGGCATTGACAATTATTAACACATCGACATCTCTATTAATATTTCATTGATTTCATTTATATTCAGCACATTCCTGGCGTTATCAAAGGTATTCGAAGAAGTTCGAGTAAGAATTTGGATTGTATTGATTAATACATGTAGTAATATTGATATATTTGTGTTGCGGCATATTTGATCAGGATGTTGCATAATTAATGAATCGTATAAGTTGATAGTGACGGATAATCATGAGATAATGATTGGTTGGATCCGTTGTGCCAATCATGTCAGTCTATGCTAATATTAGGCACTTTCCGGTTTGGTATTTGTGTTCCAGAGATCTATCGATATATCTGATGTAATATAATATGATTTCAAGAGATTTCTATTCTACTTCAAAAAACTATAAATTATTTGGGAAATAAAAATTAATTCAAAATGTAAAAATCGATAGTGATTTTTCCTGGAAAGTTTTGTTGATAAGGATAGCTCGATTTGAAGGTGATTTTATTCTGAATCAGATGCAGTAAATGACTTTGAAAACTGGAAAGAGAAAATTGAAAATCGATAATCATTGGAATTAGCATAATATTTGATGGGGAATTTTCGGTTGTCACGGAAACAAAGTTGACACCTGTGTATGGTTGCTAAGGTAACAAGGCGACTCATGTACCATATCGTATCCCGCAATAATATAAAAAGTTACATTGGAGACAAAAATGTAAAATTCAATTCCAATTTCCCTTTTCTTTATTTCAATATTTTAAATTTTTTAAAATAGAAACAGGTCAATAAAATATTTTAGAAATAAAAATTTAAAAGTGTAAAAATCAATAACGTTTTTTTTAACGGTGTTTCATTTAATTTTATTCCGAATTAGATGAAGTAAATAATTTTTAAAAACCGTTCATTAGTCACATGGGTAAAGGAAAAAATAGAAAATCAATAATTATTGAAAGAGGCATTAAATTTGGTGGTAAATGTTTGGTTGGCATTGAAACGAGTTGCTAAGGCAACCATGAGGCTCCTGCTCAGTATTCCATCCTACAGTAATGTTAAAAGTTATATTTGAGATCAAATGGGTTTTTGTATTTTAAACTACGCTCTAAATTTTTCGAAATTTTTAACAGTAAAATTTACTTTCAATTCCCTTTGTTTTTATCCATATTTATCAATATTTTTATTTACAAAGAAAATGAGAAATAATGGCATTTAATGGCGAAGTGAGAATAGAACGTTGTCCTGATGAATATCAATTCTCATTAAAATGTGACCATATTTTTTCGATGATTTAAACAATTTTTCGTAATAAACATTTCAAATAATCCCATAATATTTCGATTAACGTGTACAATAATACGATTTTTAAATCAAAATTTCCTATGCCAATAGAATTTTGTATATTATACTATTATATAATAACTTTAAAATGGGAATGAAGGAACAGAAGGAATTATGGAACAGATTATTTAACTTTATAAAATTTCTAATCAAAGAGAGAATTACTTTATCTAGATTCACAAACTCTAAACATTCTCAAATAATGAATAACTTTTTTTTCAAAATTCACGTATCCTTCACGAAAATTAAGGGAATAACTTATAACTTGATCGAAAATCAAGTCAGCGATTACACTTGCCTCATCCTTTGAATTGACTGATGATTTTTCAAACTTGATAAAGGTTACCTCTTAAAATCTGAGATTTTTTTATTTCTTGGTAGCTAATATTGTATATGCCTGATAACTGAAAATTTTCTACCAGGATCTAGAGGCTCTTCAATGTATATTTTCCCACCGAAATGTATATTTTGCACCGAATGCAAAAGACCACATTATTATTGGTATCTTCATTTTGCACGTGTTTTTTCTTAATATTGGTAGCCAAAGTTTGCCTTTGTGTCCAAGATCTATATGCTATCCTTTCATAATTGTCTACTGCAGTTTCACAAATATTTACACAAAAAATAATATAAATGATTAGTTTATCATTTATCTTTTCATTAATCTTTGATCTGTTTTCATTTACGATATTATTAATCTTAATATAATGTTCAACCATCGAAAACATTGATTTATAATCGGAAACTAAATGATCTTACAAAAATTATTTATTTTATTAACCCATTGACGTCCAGTTGCAAAAATGACAACAGTTTAGTCAATTTGAAATAATAATTTTTTTTAATTATTTAAGTATTAACCTGTTAAATGCCTTTGTCGAGTAAACACGTCATGTGAAAAACATGTATTCTGTCATTTTATTTTCATCTAGTTCCCAGCAAAAATGCAATAGATGCATTCCTTTAGCATTCAATGTGTATAAACGCCATGGCCTTGAATTTACTACACACGGCATGTGTGACTTTTTAAATTGAATTACATGTTTAATAGATTAAATAACATCAACTAATAAAAAAATTAAAGGACAACATAAATATATTTTTAAGATATTTCATCAACTCAGCTGTTATCAATTGGAATTCGTCATAATATTTATAGGATTACCAGTTATTAAATATTCATATGTACAATTATAATGTTATTGAATAAAAACTAAAGATTTTTCATTAAGGTCTGACAAGTGATGCATTCCTAATAGTCTATGAAACCTTAAGACCGATTTTAGATGTGGAAATATTAATCTTCAATTCACATTTTTTATAATGGTAATTAATGTTAATGTTTCCATTCAATCGGGTGTGTTCCATATTTAGTACTGTTCATATCATATATGTTGCTAGACCTTGAAAATTATCTTGTCGTTGATATTACTAATAATCTTAAAAATAGATTTTCTTAAAATTTTCGGTAAAATTTTACCTGAACCATCACCAAATGACGAGTTTGTTTTATTTATTTCATCAAATTTAATATTATTAATCATTATACCCATTAATTAAACATTTTGTATTAATCAAAGAAACACTTTCATCAGACTGATCAACCCCTTGGAAATTATGTGATCATCATACACTTATCAATAATGTCAAGCACTATACTCTTAATCATTTTAAATATTCTTTATTGTGCAGCAATTTATCAATTAGTTTGATTAGATTGATGATTATGGGATTTCTCAACTTTGACAAAGAAATCCTCGATTGATCTTTTGACCATCCTTACATATTTATACATGAATTTCTCAATATCATCGAATATCGCTTCCAATGAATTTGGTTTTGTAAACCATTTAGGCTTTCAACGATTTTTTTTGAATAGATTAATTCCGTTTTCAAACCATTCTTTCCCGAAAAGTTTATAATTTTGTAAATTCATTGCACGTAGGCCTCCCATCGATTTAAAATTAATATATTCATCTTTAGTTACCATTTCATACACTTGGCCACAAAAAATATTGATTTTTCAATAAAATCTTTTTTCGGTTGATATTTTCTTTTTAATAACAGATCCAATTTTCAGACTTTGCCTTTATCAAGTTTTATTAAAATTTTCGGTCTTTTGTCAGAACAAAAATATTATAAGAAATTCATTCGATTTTCACCACTCATTTCTTTTCAATTGATATTGTATTTATAAAAAAATTGACTATGAATCAGTAAATATATGTTTTTTTTTGTAATATTCACGAATTTTCGGCACACCCCCTTTTCAAGTGATTTTTATTTTTTCAATGAAATTTATTTTTGTATAAAATTTTTTCATATTTCAATCTTATTTGCATCCATTCACATAATCCCAACATAAGAATTAAATTATATTTGATACTTATTTTCATTTACATCTAATGAATATGGTAGCTAAATGATTTTCAGCCAATGAAAGTTTTGTTCGATATTTTGAAATTCCCGATTGCAATTTGTTAACCACCGATTTACTTGTCTAAGTGGGATTCATCGCTGTCGTTTGATGGCCGTATTATTTGTTTTAGAAATTAGAGAACCGTATCGCTACTGATGAAGACTTGAAACTTTCAGACACTTTGAGATATTATCAAATGATAGCCAAGCAGCCAAAGCGTTATTATATCGGCGCAGCCGAGCTTTGGCTGATTATGAGTCTGCTTGCAAAACTGTCGAGAAGGCTAGATCTAAAGGAAAAGATGTTGCAGCAGCCGAAACTGGACAGACACAAGCATATGATAAATTTAAAAAAATATCAGATTCAGCTAAAACTCGTTAGTTTTTTATTTTTATTTCAATACCAAATTTGAAATATTTTTTTTATATTTGAATTATTAACTTTTCCTAATTTTTTTCGAATTTATTAACACCTAAATTTACATTTATTGAATTTTTTTATTTTAATAAAAAAAATTATAATGACTAAAAGAACATTTACAATTGCATTCAAGAATGAAATATAATTTCATAAATGGGACAAAGTTGTTTTGGCTATAATTTATTAATGAATAAAGATTGATCGAAAGTCTAAAAAAAGGAAATTGAAAAAAGATCAATAGGGAAGGAAATAAGAATTTTAAAATTATACTACTTATAATATCTAGTATTTTTTCATTATTGTTACTAAATTATTGTAAGAGTTTGTACTAGGTAGAATTGACTCACGGTTACTGTTAATTATCAGTTCATGTCTCGCGTCTGTGTGCGTTTTTTGGCTTTGACAATTGGATTGATTTGTGTGCGCACACAGACGCGGACAATTGTGGAGTTTAATAATCGAATTTTTGTGAATTGGGAGTTTTCTGAAAGTGTTTTTGTAAATTTATTTAATGGCTACGCTTAATACAGATAGTTACTATTATCATAAATGCGACAGGGACGTTCACATATCTCAGGATGGTAAATGTGTGACGTGCAATGATGGATTTATTGAAAGAATTGAATCTGATAACTCAATGGAAAGTGATGATGATGCCTTGAATGTTTTTTCATTTTTCATTCGTCATATTCCTGGTGAAAGTACTACAAACGAAACTGATGGTTCCTTTTTTATTACTACAAGAGATCCTGATAACAGAAATAGTGTTTTTGGCCAACTAATATCAAATTTATTTGGTGGATTGCTACCTCTAGATTTTAGATCAGATTCGTCAGATTACATATTTTCAGATCAAAGTTTCGACAATTTTGTAACGAGAATTATGAATCAATTTGAACAGAGTGGTCCTCCACCAGCAAATGAGGCAGATATTGAGAAATTACAAGTCAAGAAAATCACCGAAGCTAATGATACAGGTTCCATGTGTCTGTCAGATTATAAGGTGGCTGATGAAGTGTACGAGTTGCCCTGTCAGCATAGAAACCCTGTTCAGGGTCTAAAAACGTGGTTAATTAAACAGTTACTCATCGTTTTTAATCAAAATTCTTCCCCTGTCAGAACAAAATAAGGAGTCATATATATGTCAAGGTCATTGAGACAAAGCATGGAGTTATTGAAAACAAAATTTTTATTTTTTCTCATGTCAAAAATATTTTTTTAATGATCGCAATCGTCTAATTTCTATTTTGGTTTTTTTTACTAAACTGACACCTTTCGCCTAATTATCTTATTCCAAAACACGATGCGATATCATAATCTACTGGAAATTATCGGTAAGTATAATAGAACATACTGGTCATAATCTGTGAAAG
>CAUHTR010007363.1:0-19921 GCA_959609185.1 Schmidtea polychroa | reverse complement strand
TCGTCATAATCTGTGAAAGGGTTAATAGAATTAAATAATTTTGATTTCGTCCATGAAATCTACTTTCGAGTTGGCGTTGTAATTACATCAAATTTTCTGTTTTTAGTAATTTGTTATTTTAATGATGAAATTTATTCATTTTAGCATTTATAAGAATTAACTTTACTATAAAAATGTTTTAGCTTTCTACTTTTACCCAATTATCATAAACTTTCAGTAGTCAGAAAATAGGGAAACGAAAATTGTTTTAATTACCAAGATATTGTGGAATGCATTATTATTCTTTCGTTCCGTTTGAGATCACATTGAGCTTTCAAACGTTTGTATTCATAGGCTTATAACTGTTGAGTCATACATAGTTAATCGAGATATGAGTTCTACTTTCTTTCATAGGTTAAGGTAGTAGGTGTGATTTATATAGGTTTATAACTGTGTGATGCAGAACTAGGGACAAATATTGTGATAGCATAATACAGAGTATAATAGAATCATTCTTCAGAAATCCTTGATTTCAAACAAAGAAGAATCGCGTATTTCAAAAAGAACCTGACGGAATTAACGAAATTGCAATTGAAACATGCACGGGTAAATAATTGTTTGTCTAATGGTAATTTGCTGATTCCTTCCATTATTCTATTACAGGGTCACATTCAAGTTTTAAGAACGGCTCTCGCCAGTTTGAAGGAGTCGTCAAATAATTGATAAGATAGAATTATTTCTGTTGTCGTTATTATTATAATAATTATTATTTCATTGAAGTATGGAAATAGTGAAAATTAATTTTTGATTTGTTTTTTATTAGAATTTTATTGATTTATCTGATCTGTTGTTTGTGATCCTCTATATGTTTGATTAAGAGCAATCATAATAATTATTATTATTAATTTCACACTGATAACTTACAGTTGTTTGGCTGGACATGTAATTATGGAGAATAAATCCGTCTGATTTATTTCCCTTCGGTTTCGTGAAGCTTTAATTGAAATTTGCCAGAATATATTCATATTTCCTGTTCAGCAATATTCAATCTGTATTTGCCTTTTGTTAATAATTTGAATAATTTTGCCGTTTTTATATTTCATTTAATTTTATCCAATTATTGGCATAATGGATTTCCTTTTCAAATTATAAATCAATGCAAATATTTTCTATCATTTGAAAAGGAATGACGATAAAATAAACTGAAAATGGATAACTGGGAAACGCATCACTTTCTCCATGCACACAGCTAATTCCTTTCACGCATCTTCTAAGATTAAGTTGAAATCTATGGCACTGTTATCTTATTATTTGTATTGTATACACTTTTATGCATGTCTACACAACATTTAAGTCGGTTGTTCCGCTACCTTTTTTCTTAAGAGTAGACTCCATTGGGCTTTTAGGATCCTTGTAACATAAAGCTATTAACATATATACTTAAATAGTAAAAACATATAGAAACATTGCATAATATCAGCAGCGGCAACAGGGTTGAGCAAACACTATTCCTACCTAGGGCGTAGTAGCTCAAGGGCCACAGAAACAATGATCGTTTTTTGATAGATTCTTCTGAAATATTTGAATTTTTACTATTCATTATATTTTTCCTAAATATTAATTATAATTTTTAATAAGGAAAATTTTCACTAACTGTAAGGGAGCTCTTTGTTGTTCTTTTCTGAAAAACTATATTGCTACAAAATCATACGTTTATTATTTCACGGTATTAAGGATACTTTAATTATAAAATAAAAATGATCATTAAAGGTGTTAAATGATTGGGGGATATGATAATAAATAAATCGGGTATTCTTCTAGAACTTATTGAAATACGAGTGGAAAGGAACAGAAGAAAATCAAAAAACAGACAATAAAATAACAGGTCATTCTTAATTAAGGTGTACAATCACAAAAGAAACAAAACAAAGCAAAAACAAAATTTAGATTATCCTTTTACATAATGGCCTACTTGAGATAAAGAAAAAGGGCATGGGAAATCCGAGAGATGTGATTGTCAAATATATATATATATATATATATATATATATATATATATATATATATATATATATATATATATATATATCTACGACTATCAGAGATTACGGATTGTCCAATGAAACAGGTAGAAAAAGAAATCAATAAGTGCCATAAGATGGAAAGTATAAAAACTAAAAACAAATTAGCAGAGACTAGAAAAATTTGCTAGAAAGAAATTTTAATTTAGGAGTAGAGTAAAATAAATTGTTGAGAATCAGGAAACAGTTAGAAGAAACTTGCGTATTGAGACAGTACATCATAAGTAGTTGTGAAACTCAAATCAAATTAAAGGCAACCGTATCAATTTTGCAAATCACGCGTTATCGGCAGTAGTCAAGTGGCTGTGTTCTTAGAATAATGTCATTGTTGTGCTGTTCTTACCGAAGCGTTGTAATAAGCATGAGAAACATTTCAAACACATTTGAGGCGTGTTAAAATTGGTATCGTTGTAATCAATTGTGATAATCAATAAAGTTTTACCTCTTTGGGATTTGTCATTGTCGTTATTAAATAGCACGCTCAAAGTTAGATCAGTAATTGACAGTTTTATAATCACCGACCACCTACAATATATCAACAACTGTGACAAACTGATTGGTGACTTCCAATCACTATTGTCACTGATAAAAAAACGTATGGTCCTTCGTATGTTAATGTTGGAAAAAACAATAAGCAAAGTAGATTATTATATGTTTGATGCATAAGTTTGAAGAGGTGGGTTTTGTATAAAGTTTTCTCTACTGTGTGAATATTAACTGGCGAATAATCCTTACTATATGACCACCATTTTGAGATTATGTAATTTCTGATCATTAATGAAAAGCCTATTTACGATGACAAAGAATCTGTTGTTGAAGTTGTAAAAGTAAATTATTCCAAAGTGAGGTTGAAAAATTAAATTATGTTAAATTGAATAGTTTCGAGTAAAAAGAAAACCGAAATTGAACGAATAAGAATGGCCATCAAGCAGAGAATTAATGGCAAAGAAAGATATAACGAAAACAGAACCGTAAGAGGGTACAATCAGACACGAAATGGGGAAATGCGGAAATCTGAGAAATTTGAATAAAATGAAATGTTATCGAAATTGAAGCTGTAAAGGGGAGAGGTGTAGATTAGGGAATGGTGAAGAAAACCGTGAGTAATAAATTGGTAGAAAATTTTAGATAGGGTCGAAAAACAGGCAAATGTGGAAAAACACAAAGTAGTAATTAATTAATAAATTATTTGGCTAATGGAGAACCCGAGCTAATGTGAAGTCCGAGACAATGGAGAACCCAAACGATGAAGAAAACTCGAGCGCGGCAATTAAGGAGAATAAACAAACTGGGAATTTAGAGGGCATTTAGTTAAACAGTCTGGTAAAGGAGGGAAAACACAAGAAGTGGAATTACTAAAAGAGTAAACAGAAATAACTAATTAAAAAACGATAACTAAGGAAGTCAAAACCAATTTGGTCAAAAACGGAGCAATTACAACGATTATTGGAGTATATAAGGAAACTCCAAATTCAGATAATCGGCAGCTAGCCTCAGTTAAGGACGAAGAAACCGAGGTTAGGTTTTAGGAAAATTAAGATACGAGGAGACAAAGGATAAGGAAACGGTAATTGAAGAAATAAAAAGGAATATTGTTAAACGATAAAAAGGGAAAGAGTAAAAGATTAAAGGAAACCAGAAAATAAAAATGAAACAATTGAATCAAAGGAAATCAGAGAATCAGAATAAAAAGTAGCGTTAAAGGAAAGCAAGAACATTAAAAGGTGATTTTTGTTATGAATCGCACGTAGTCCAGATATCCCGCAGCGGAGCGTGATCGAGTAATTAAGAAATAATATTGTTTGCATATCCGGTGAATTGTAAAGAATTGTAATAAAACAGATATACCTTGGGTAGTTTGTTATTTGTGATTTTCAATTAAAGGGACACGAGGAGTCAGAGAGTCCTGACAAAAAGTATTAAAATCCAACACTGCTACTGAAATATCTGAATATGATAACTATCTGTGATGTAAGTTTTTTGCTTTGTTTTATCAACAAGCTTTATCATAAATGATATATAAATTACATGTATTTTTTAAATGAATTGAAATAAATTTCTTTATTTTGAATGTTTACTATTTTTTAAATCGTGCAACGCCGGGTACCCCAGCTTGTAATTAATAATTTAGTAGGTATGTGGGAAACCTGAGCCATGGGGAGAGCCCGTGCGATATATGAGAAAAATGAGATCTGCCCTTTGTCTTTAAAATAAATAATTAGTTCAATTTTTATATAAAAGTTCCGATTTTGTAATATCATGAAAATTCCATCCTGTAATATTTAAATACAATTTACAAACGAAGGAGCTTAAATTAAAAGAAATTTGATCCATTTTGTCATTAGTTTTTTGCAATTCATACATAACTCCTTTTTTCCTTGAAAACTCTTTTATCGGTTAGTTCTGGTGAGCTTTTACTCTTGTCACAATATTTTAAACCATTTCTGAATTTTTAATATAATAAATTATACAAATTGTTATTTATTTCATTATTTATTGAATAAAATTCATTATTCAATATTGTTGTAAAATGTCTTTACCATTAATCCCGGGCCAGTGCTTTGACAGAAAGGTAAACCCAGTTTATTATACAATTTCCCAGTGATAACTGAAAAATTTAGATTGGTAAAGAAAAGTTCCACAAGTCCCATTATTTTGATAATAAAAATGACATAAGGTTTTCATTTGGAATTGATAAAATAGGAATAGGAGGTGACCCGTTACCAGGTCAAAGAATCGACGCTCCGACCAGTCGGTATCCGTTTAATAATAATACTTCAAAAAGTCCGGCATGGGTGGCCTTTGACAAGCAAGTATTGGCTTTTGATGCATATTACCAAGAAGGTGTGACAGAAAGCCCAGCAGAACAATATCGAATAAGAAACTGTAAAATCTTTTTCTACTTGGAGGATGACACGATTCAAGTGATCGAGCCACGAATACGTAACAGTGGGTTGCCACAAGGTAAATTTTGAAATGCAAATATGTATATATATATATATATATATGCAATTATTTATATATGTGTGTGTTTATTATTAATTAAATATTTAGGTACAATCATAAAAAGACACCGAATTAGCAAAAAGGAGCCTGAAGATCATTTGTATTACACCGTGCACGACTTTAATGTTGGAATTGACATCAACTTCTATGACAAGGTTTTTCGGATTGTCAGTTGCGACATTTTCACGGAAAACTTTCTAAGAAAATTAGGCGTGCATGTTAGTTTGAAGATAAATTTTTTAGTTTTTTATTATTTTATGAAAAAAACAATTAATTTTCTTTATTTCAAATGTTTTTGATAGTAATATTATATCTGATATTAAGCTATGATTTGATAATTTAAATGGTAACTGTTTTAAAATTATGTTATTTTTGATAAAAACAGTTTATAATATAAGAATGATCAATAAATTATATTATAAAATACATACAAACTCACCTATTCATTGGCAATTATAGCCTCCAATTTTTTTAGGATTTCAAAGAGTAGAAAAAATTAATGAAACGTAAAAACACGGTGAGTGCAAATTCTCTATTAAATCAAACATGCAGATGTTGAGTTTTTAATTAGATAAATATTTTGGCGCTTAGGGGGGGGGGTGTCATTTAAATGTTCTAGGGTTTCTTATGGATTTGGAAATGACTCTTTCCTAAACGCTTTCATGATTATCTTACTTTATACTATCTGCGTATCCATGGCAACAACCATATTGGTGATGTACACAGTGGCTGAAAATGAATGAGCAGATGAGCTCTACTACTAGGACTACTTTTCATTGCATTTTCATTTTCGGGTTCTGGACTGCCGATAGAAGGTCTTACGTCACTGTTCATTATATATCCTTTCTTAAATTATTGTTCTTCCTTAATCAATTAATTATGGTCTTCATTAACGGATGTTATTCAGTGCTACTTTCGAAATTTTTTCGCAGGGATCCGCTCTTATTTCCCAGTCCATAAATGTGGTCCTATATTTTCGGTGTTGTTTTGTCTTTCTTTCTGCCTGCTTTTGTAATCACCTGCAACTACTGCGAGTCATTCAATTATACAAAATACCTATATTCTATTTCCATTCTAGTCTTGTACATTTTTCCATTTTATTTTTATATATTACGATTCGAAAATAAAACTCACGCCTATCACTAATTTGAAAGAAATGACTCTAATTCTACTATTATTATATTAGATTGAAACTCAAAAATCAAGACACTAGTTGACACAAGGTGGTCTCTGTCGAGCTCTTCGATGAATTCCTACTTTAATTCAATGGATAGGAAGACATATAGTACTCCCTTGTAAATGACCAAAATAGATCTCAATGCAACCATATCTATCAAATTTACTCAATAAAAATTTTGATTTAAACTGGAAACGAATAATAAAAAGAACAAAAAAAATAAATCTAACGTTAAAATTTATTAACTTAAAAATTACTTCATGATTAAAAATTATTTCATACAAAACAAACTTACTGCAAGTGCATAAAATTCATAAGAACCGAAACTTGAGAGCAAGTTATCAAATATTTTGGCATATCCAGATGAATTGTTAGTCGGCATTTATACTGATCTTTATTGTCCGCCTACGCATTTTGCTGCCACTCTATTCAATCGAAATGCTTTTAATTTTGATTTACTATACACACATACACGAGTGCATGCATTTCAAATTTAATTGATTGATTTAAACAATCGAATTATTTTATATTTTTATTTATTTATTTTTTTTAAATAAATTTTTCCTGTTCTTGTTCTTAAATTCTGCACTCTTTGCATTAGCTCCTTCGTATGTAAATACGAGCCATAACATCCCTAATTAATTGTAATATAGTCTTCGTATATAAATACGACCAATAATCATTCCTAATCTTTTATATTATCAATTATTTATTTTAAATTATTATTCTTATATTTTCGAGTTGGAAGATTTTTCAAATGCATTATTTTTCTCTTAACTGTGTTGGTGATTGAAATTTCTTCCACAATTCACTCGGGAATCCGTTAAAATTGCGTCCTGCAATTCTTTTAGACATATGACTTTTTCTGTTCATAGCCTATTACATTTTCATTAACCTATAGACATACTATAAAATGTTAGACATGTTAGAACTCAATTATTAGAAAAAGGTCTAAGCTAAAATTCAAGTAGTTACCACTTATAGTGACTGGTTATAGTACGTAAAAATACACATACAGTGTTTAAGTTTATGTATATATCACATGCATACGTTTTATTTCTGGATCAGTTCATCAGTTCGTTGTTTATTTCGTTGTCTTCTTGTTTCTGGGTTCGGTGTTCAATTCTTTAGCTTGGTTGTTTAAGCCTGTTTAATTCCTGGTGTTGATTTCCTTGTTTATCTCGCAATAAACTACTGAAGATCGGGTAGGAGGGGGAATTTCCTTTTTAAGAGTTTGACTGTTTTTTCTTATTCTTTTTGAATTTCTGAGGCTGGGATTCTGGTTTTTTGGGCATCTGATGAGGTTGGGTTTTCATTTGGTACCAGACCTTGCTCAAGGATCTCAAGGTGATTTGGCACACTGATTTTTCTTTGTTTTTCTCGGTGGTTTAATATACGATATCGCTTTTAGTTTGGAATTTTCTTTCTCAACTGGGTAACTAAGGTTATCATTAGTTAGGATATAGGTTCCCTTGATTTGATTGACTTTCAAATGTCACTGGGTATGTGACTTCCATATCGTTGATTGGGATCTTTTACCGTTTCTTTTTCGTTTGTGTTCCAAATTAGATATTGATTCGACTGATTTGTTTGACTCATTATCCCTCTGGGTTTGTAATATATATTGATTTATCATTTCTTCTTTCATTTGGGCTTTCGTTCTCAGTTAGGATTTTAAGGGTTGACATTTGATATTGTCGTTAATGATTACTTGATCCATTTCCATACTAACTACATATACATCGATCCTTTGCTACATATACATCAATTTCTACATATATGTCTAATATATTTTTGTTTGCTTTCTTTCTCTTTACTATTTTCATCTACACTTCCTCTTTAATATCCACTTTATTCTTCACACCACCCCTCTTCTTTTTCTTGGTCATCATCGTATTTGTGTCTGCCGTCATTTCTTTCCATTTCTCTCGATTTTCCGTTATTTCGGTTATTTTTAATTCTGCTGACATCGCTTCTTTTTTTCAGTCTGAATATCGTTGTCATTAGTGCGTCATTTTACCTTGCTTGGTTTTGTGTAACTTTTCTACACATTATTATCTGTTCATCTTGTTTCGTTTTTTTGACAATAAATTCTCTTTTTATCCTCCTCTGTTCCATACATTGTCTTCACAATTCTTCGAATACGTTGAGTTTTACCTGTTCCTTCACGCCATTTGTTTGTCTTATTACATTTGTCGACAGTTGTTTTGTTAACACTGGAGGTTGATATTTTTTAATTTCTAACTGATGAATTCTTTTCTCAACAAATATTTTATTGTTCTGTTCTGCGACATTTCCTCACAATTGATTTTTCTCCTGATTTGTTAAATTCGGACAGTCATTGACCAAGTTTCCTGTTCTTTTACATTCGTAACACATTTTTATGCAATAACATTTCCTTGCTTAGTGCTCATTTTTTTGACAATTCCAACACGCCACATTAAAAAAACAATCGCGCTTATTGTGTCCTTGCCGTTGGCATTTGTTACAGTACTTGTTTGTACACGCGTAACTTTCGATATTCGGTTCGAGCTCACTTTCATTTTCTCCGTGTTTCTGTCATGATACTTTTCTTTCGTTTCATTGTTTTCATTATTTCGTTTTTCATGATTTTTTTAGTCTTCGATTTGCGGTCATATCCTTCATTGAGTTGAATCACGAAATTCTCTTGGATTACTATAATTCCAACCTCGAACCTCTGACACGTTTTTCAATTTTTAATTTGATGATTTCTTGATTTTGAATTTTCAATATTATTTGAAAATTTGAAATTTAAGAACCCTAACACAGACAAGCGATAAAATACTCCATATAAAAATGATTCATTATATATTTATTATATTTATTAAAATTATTGTTAAAAAATCATTTACAAAACCTTTGATAAAATAGCAAGCAATGGGCGATTGGTTTATAAATTTTTAAATTTTGGTATTACTTAATAAATTTAAAAATTAAAAATATTTTGAAATAATTTTGCCATTAAAATTCACATAAATAGATTAAAATGGAATTTCCATTAAATTAAATTTCCATAATTTCTTAAAAATCTTGACCATAATTTGTATGCAGTTATTACTCATGTTTCTTTTTATATAAATCATGCCAACTCAATATACAGTTTTTATCAAATGTAACGCGATGTGAAAATATTGTGAAATGTAGGGAAAAAATGTGAAAAATATATAAAAAAAGGACATTTTACGAATATTTTCATCTAATTTGGTCAAAAGATTGGAATAATATTCTTCTGTTAGTGTTCGCCCTTTTTAACTGAAGTTTGGATGTAAATTATAAATTCAAGGTTCATTTATAGTGATAAATTGGCTCAAAAAATCAGTTCTATTCATGTTAAAACCCACTAAACATTGTTGAAATATTTTCATGCGAATGTGTTTTTCATCTACTGTGACCATCTTGCAGCCATCTAGCACCAAGCTTTTTTCATATGCAATTCTTTGTGTAAAATATATTTTACATGTTAATTTTAGGTGCCTTTCTTTTCGGCAATTTCACGCACTTGAACTCGCTGAATATTCAATACTATGCCTTGCACTCTTTTAGTAACTTTTGTTGTTGTTTCACTTGTTAGATATCCTACCTATAGATCATCTTCAATGCTCACATGACAACATTTAAATGAAGTAGAAGAGTCCCCATAAATGTAAATAAATTTTAGTTGTCGTTAGCATTCTTTTAGAAAGAACTTTATAACCGCGCGATACTCAATTTAATCCTTTTCAAGTGATACAGACAACACTTCTGCTTTAGTCAGTTGTAATAAACAAACTACTCAATAGAATGACTTGCAATTCCACATAGATGCTAATGATAGATGTATCAACATACACCCATTTGCAGTGAACAAACGCATCTATAATATAAAAATAAAATCAATACGTGTATATTATATAAACATACAAACTTACCTGTGTGTTGATTTTTAGTGTTGCAATGAATAAACGCATTTAATATAGAAAGTGAGAAAGTGGTAGAAAAAATAAACTGATACACACAAATACAACACATAGTAAAAAATTCATGCAAATTTTCGATATTTAGATTCGTTGTAATGAATAAACGCACTATAATAAATTATTTACAGACATTTTTAAAATATTTAGAAAAAAATGACGGAAAAAATTTTGACGAAAATTCCGAAAAATCAACTTTGAATTGTATAGATAATAAAGACATTATTTCGTAAGATTTATCTTCAATTTTTAATAAAATCTAACTTACATATCGAAATAATTCCAAAAAACTTCATAAAATTCCTAAACCCTAAAATTTAATTATAAATAATTTATAATAAAAAATGTTAATAAGTAATATTTAAGAGCTTGAATAATGATCTCATATCTATATGGATCAAAATTCAAGTCTTAAAATTTACTTTAAATAAAAAATATTACTTGAAAACCATTTATAAAATGGCTAAAATAGCTAATCGTAAATTAACTATTTCATCAGAAAGATTTTGTAATTATGATATACTGTATTGACGCAACTATAATTTGTTGTGCACACCAACCAATATTATAGATCAGTTTGTTCACTGCAAACGCGTGTAGTATAAATAATTTACTTACACCATTTCAATATTCAATCTGACATAATCATATACATGTGTACATCGCCCGATGCATACACACGCACTCATTAGTGGCATGCAGTCAGAACCACGAGACAAATGGACATCCGATTTCATCCATATACATTAAAATAATTAATGAGTACACCTTTTAGTTAATTATGCTTTGGTGATTTTTTTATAATCATTAAAAATGTCACATGGATTGTTTGCTTATAGCAAATTCAATTGGGAAATGATGTATAATATTGCTATCTATGATTGAGACTACCCTCGTCTGCCAGCAAACCACATGTATCATTAGTCACTTTGGAGTATCCACAAAGAATGTCTCCCAAAAACGCTTTGTTACCCTATTTCTCCGCATTTTCCCTTTTTGTCGTATTTCAGGTGTTCTTCTGGGAAATATTCTCCGAAAACAGACATCCCTTATTTTCAGAAGAAATTTAGAACATCGAATTTATAAGTTTGCAGATCTGCTTGTACATAATATTGTTTAGGCTATAAGTTAGGAAAAATTTATCGAATTTAAGTAGAAAAACCATTTTTTTCAGAACAACATTGTAAAAATATTGTATTTCATAAAAAGAGCTTGAAAACTATCAATCAATAAATATTTCAAAAACATTGTTATATTTACTTCAAGCTATTTTTAATAAAAACAATGGGAAAAAATCAATGGTGAAATTGGAAAAAAAAGTTCTTATAATATTGTAAAAATAAAATATATCTATTAATAATGAAATTATTGGAGTCAATTTTCTAAATGTGTATATGCGGGTTTTAATGAAAGTATAAATTGTAAGTGAAGGTGCCGCTAGGGTTTCCTTTGTGGAGACCGCCTCCCCATTCTTAGAAACATTCTTATTGAATACTCCCGCTCAACATCAATTGATGAATCATATTTAATCTTATAAATAATAACCTTTTGAGTATACAAAAGCCAAATAGAGTGACATTAAATTTACCTACTTTTGTAGTTTCCAATTTACTACGTGGTTACTATAATAATCAATGACATTTTCAGTAAGGGGATATCCTATATCTGAATGGCTCATATCTTTTTATTAAAGTCCATTTAGTCATTGTTAACTTTTAAGCTTATATTCCAATTCAGTCTTATAGCACGCAGTCATTTACTGTTTTTAATTCTTTAGTTGATGACTTTTTTCAATAAAAATTTAATAAATTCAAATTTTTTATAAACAAGTTTAAAGTTGTTTGGTGTTCTCTATAACAAGGTTATAAACTGAGACTAACATTACAATCAGGAACTTGTAACCTGGTTTCCCTTCGCAACTTCTGCTTCCTTTCAGTGTGATCATTTGACAGTTCAACGCTTAAAATATACATTGTAAAATATCAACTTAATTTAATTCTACGGGACAACATTTTTATTTGTTAAAGAAATAAAACTATTTAACTATAAAATATAAAATATAATTTAATTTCCATAAATTGCTTTGATAAAAAGTGAAATATTTTTGAACTTATTCAATATTAGCATAGTAGAGTGTCTAATATTGTACAACATGAATTTTGATGATTTTATACTTGTCATTAGCTGCCAATATCTCGATTGGGTTTGTGTCAAATAGGACATCATAGGGTTAAATTTGTTGAGAAAAAATTAATTTTTTTATATCATTTTAAATAAAAATTATTTAGATCGGTTTTCCTGAAATGATTCCGGAAGATCAGCACTTTATACAAAGAAAGGCGTTAGAAGAATCAATGCAGCCATTAAGACCCTATGAAAGAAAAGATACTTTAAAACAATTTTTAGACCATGATCGGCATGTTCTACGATTTTTCTGTTTCTGGGATGACACAGATAGTCTCTATGGGGACCCAAGAGAGATGATTCTCCATTATTTTTTGTGTATGATTTTCTTTTGACTTAAACATTCAATTTAATTTGTAATTTACCCACATTAATTTGACAAGTTTGAATTATTTATTTTTAATTGAAATATTCACTGATATATGTATTTTCAGTTCATTTACTCTTACCAGATAAAGCATTTAATTCAATGACAAATTAAATGGTCATTCTCGGAATTTGTTGACTTGTCGAATCGCAAAATCTTTTATCTTGTTCACCATATATCTATTTTCATTTTCATTTCTTTTTAGATTATCTTCATTTTAACTCCATGAAAATACTTTGCTGAAAATTCGTATTGTTGGGTCTTAAAATATTTCAATTTCTAATTTACATCCAAATTCTACAATAAACTATCTAACAATTAACAAATTTTTATTAACAAATTTTTTTTAATTAACACAATATTTCAGTACAGCCTTTATCAAGTGTATTTAGATTTTACAAATATTAATACGAGAATTATTGAATTAAAAAAAGATCAAAGGTGAAATCAAAAGATAACAAATTTTTGTTTTTTATAAGTAATTTTAATCAAATATTTAATTAATTTGTATTTTTGCTATTACATTTTCTAGATTTTCCGTATCAATTTAAAATTTTGAACTCATTTTTATCTTTCTCTGAAAAATAGTGATATTAATATTTGTTTAACATTTCTAAATTAACTTCTCAACAAACATTTTTTTAAATTTTATATTATTCCAACAGTATTAAGTATAAAAATAATATTGATTTATAATCTGAAAAGAAATGAAAGTAAAATATTTGTAATTTCATTATCTAGATCAGTGCTCTTCAACCTTTCGCAGTCGTCGGAACCCTTCCAAAAACTTTCGCAGTCGTCGGAACCCTTCCAATAAAAATTTCCCCATGTATATGTGGGCATGTATATATGTATTCAATTGGGGTTGTCGATGTGGTAATTTATAAAAAAATAATGCACTTTATAATATAAAATTATTTAAAATTATATAAAAATAATTGTACTTTTTGCAATAAAGGCAGATAAACAAATTAATTTTAATAAACACTTTTTAATTAAATATTAACTTTTAGTTAAAGATTAACATAAAACACATCCACCAGTTAGAAACTAAATTAAATACACGTCAAATTTCACATACGTATCACAAAACCAAGGTAACTCCCGCATCCTATGATTATAAATTTATTTTTAGAAACTATATTCAAATTTCAAAGGATTATATATTGAAATTTAAAGAAAAAATCGAATTATTCTCAAATATTTTTGATAATTTATACTTTTCTTACATTTTTAGTAAATAAAAAAAATTTCAATGTCATTGTAGCATTTCATAAATTTTCAAGGCGTAAAATTTTACAACAGAAAATTTTCAATGTATAAAATATAAATTATTATATGTTTATTTATATTGAAAACTTTTTTTATAAGAAATCATAAAATTTGTTCGCGGAACCCATAATTTTTTATACGGAACCCAAGGGTTCCGCGGAACCCAGGTTGAAGAACACTGATCTAGATATAAAATAAAAAGACGAATTGTTCATTTGTGCAAATTCTTGTTTCTGATGTAATAACATTGTAATCTTGACTTTCAACCATGAATATAATCAATGATTTCATAAATTATTGCTCAAATTACAGCTTCTTACTAAGGTCGTAATAGTTTTGATAGATATAAGTCTATCCATAAAAACATTTATGGAAAATTTATCTTTACAAAATAGATAAGCACTGTTAAATATTATAAATGGTTTTGAAATGATATTTTTTTCTGTCTTTTCTCTAAAATGTGTCAGTGAAAAATTCACGGTTGGCTAATTTATTACCTCTGTTATGAAACTTGGCAAATAGGTCTATTTAAGCTATATGAAATCTACTGACCACAGAGAAAAAATATATGATCAATAACCTAAAAGTCAATTATTCTTTATAATTTTGAATTCTTGTGAAAAATAACTTCATTTTTTAGACTGTGGCTCCAGTATTGATTGTATCCGCTTAAAGCAGATGTCGGCAACCTATGACCGCGGGGTCACCAAGTGACCCACTTCAGTTCCTTAAATAAAGTATAATATATAAAAATCAATTTCGAGAAAATATAAAACATTTCTTTACAAACTCAGTGAAAATAATCTCGAACTAATGATAAACAATGGTTTTTAGGACTTTTGGTCTCAATGAACATAATGGACCATTATAATGATTTCAAAGTACAACTCCAAGGAAATAATAACATAATTTTGAAAATGTAAGAGAAGTGGAAGAGATTTTGTTCGGAATCATTATTATTTGACATAAAAAATAAAAAGAGAAAGAAAATATTGATGAAAACGAAGTAAATATGTTCAAAAGTTGTATTTTGGACATTTTAACGTGAATTCGAAAGTAGATTTCAAAGTTTTTAGAAGCACTGCAAATGTTTACATTCCTAATAAAGCCCGACGAAAGAAAGGGAAATATTTTAGACTTGCAGGATTTTAAATATGTTAACACAGAAAATTTATTTTAAGAAAAGGAGCAAAATTCAGATGATTTTATAGGTCACTAAGTATAAACCAGACTTAACTGAATAGACGTCACAAATTTTTCACACGGGGAGAAATTGATAACAAAGAGAACATTTATAAATAAAGTTCATAAATTAATGAACTAAAACTTGACAATCATGTTTTTGAACATAAGTGCCGAAAATTCGTGAGTATCAAAAAACATCGATATATTACTGATTTATAGTCTTCAAGCTCTCTTTTTAATAAATTCAATGGAAAAAATAATCAGTGGTGAAATTGGAAAAAAAAGTTCTTCTAATTATGTTTTTACAATTATTAGAATTTTGTTTTTTATGTTAATTGTTTGAAAGCATATTGTTTTTATTTTCTCTGTAAAATTTATTGTATTATTCATTAATTTACTTTTCTAAATGAAAATACCTACAACTTAGTAAGTCACATTTTCGATAATTTTGACCCGCAGCCAAAAATCGTTGCCCACTCCTAATTTTTAGGAGTTTCAAAAGTTAATTATTTATCAACTATATTAAAACAAAGACAATCTTTATACGTCAATGATACCTTAAGTAAGAAAACATCAAACCATTTATTTTACAAACATTCCATTATTCCATGGTTAAAATATTCACAATTATTATTTACATATTATATCACTTTTTGCACCAGTTATACCAGTGCCATTGAAATGAACATTTATTTTGTCAAAGTGATTGTACAAATATAAATGATACATTTTACTGTTTCCTTTTTTTCAACTAAAAGTAATTTTAAATTTTTCATGATTCAAAAAAAGGGTTAGATATTAAATTAATTAACATAATTTTGTTAAATTAGTATTTTTAAGTTAAATATTTAATATAAGTTGATAGTTTATCTTTTTGTTTATCTTTGATCCGTTTGCTTCTTCTATAATTTAATATATTTATATTTCGACTATGGGTCAATGTTTTTTCATATTTAACACAAATATTTGCACAGCCTTTTCCAAATCTTGAAAGGAGCTAATAAGAAAAAATTGTCAATTAGTCCAAATTTTATTGAAAATAAATTTAAGTTCATTAATAAATATAAAAATTTAAATGAAAAATAATAAAGAATTTTAAGTTTTAACAGATTTTTATTTCTATGGGCTCCCTTAAAAGTTTACTATTTTAGCCGATGACACAATAGAAGTACGAGAAATTATTCCTGTTAATGCTGGCCGTGATGCCGCCCCGTCGTTTTTGCGGCGTCAGAAGTTACCTAAAAAACTTGAGCCCCTACCAGAAGTTGGAACAATTACCGACAGAATTGTTTTGAATGTATTGGGACATCCGCAAAGAGGTGGCCGTTTTGTATTGGACAGCTTGAAAGTTCAAGATACTTTCTTTCGTAAATATTATTAGAATTTATGAAATATTTAGACCGGAGAAAAGAAAATAGATTATTATACCGATGCAGATCTGACTATTGGGAGTTATATTAATTTGTATGGGAGGAAAGTTGTGATTTGCAGTATGGATGAATTCACCAAGGAATTCTATCGCACAAAATACGGAATCCGTAAGTTTATAATCGTTATTATTTGCTTGATTCCTTTAATTAATGACATCTATTAAAATACGAAAAATTTATTTATAACAGCAAACTGCATAATATTTAAGCAAAACATCTTGCACAATTTCCATATTTGTTTTTGTAAGTATTTTAACAATACATTTTAATAGTTTAGAGTATGTTTTAGCAACCAATAGTGAATGATTTTTGTGGGCACTTGAATGATGGCGGACGACTTCATAAAGTCATGGGCGTCCGTATCGGTAAGTAATGTCTGATTTGTGTAGTTGTGTGTCCGCAAAAGACGTGAACGACAATCAACCAAAAAATCGTGAGAATTCAAAAAGTCTGAGCCAAGAATCGGATGAATAACGTCTGCGACACAAAACTTCCACACGAAAGATCGATTTAAATATGGCAATATGAAATTGGCTGAAAAGGAGCCGTGTATATTGACTGTGCTTCCGTTTGCGGCTTTCAAGGTGAAAACGGAATCGTCACAAAGAGATTCATATTGCAATGGCAAAATGGAAAGACTGGACATGAGAACAACAATTAAAGTTCTAATTATTAGTGATATAATATATCCAATAAACGGCATGAAAACCGGAGCGATTCGATTTAGTTTTTGTTGTTCATTACTACTTGAAACCTCTGTGAAATGAGTAGAAGAAACGGTATTTTGAATTAAAGACGCATATTTAGTTCCAGTAGATTTATAAATTAATGAAGATTCGACGGAAAGTTCGCCTTCGACTGAATTATTGATTGGAACAACAATTGCATCGCATGGTAATTTATAAACATATCCAGATCAAAATCCAATTTTTCTGTTAATATCGGGTAAAAATAAATCGCCGATATAATTGGTATTGAGCAAAAATGCTATAGGTAATACTAATAAAGAAATGAAAACAAAGTCTTTCCAGATTTTCATGATTTTATTATAAAATTTAATACAATTTTTAAACAAAGCTTGATATACTTTATACGTTTTAAAAAATAGAAAAATCATAATAAACTTAATTTTCAAAAATCATGATAATTTAGACTAGTAAAAATGTTTTTTTTACACAATTTAAAAAGTTTTTCTATTTTTTATGATTTTTGATTAACTCACTACAATGAGTTTACTATTGAATAGAGCATTCAATAAATATTTTATCTTTTTAATTTTCAAACATTTCTAACCCTTTCCTTATCACAGTGTTGTCCAAACTGTGTGCCGCCGCGGGTGTCCCGGTGTGCGTGAAATTTTTTTTAAAAAAGTCAAAAAAACCCTGTTTTTCCAAACAACTTAATAAAAGGCAATTTGATTGTGGATATTTTAACAGTTATTTCAAATTTAAATGTTAATCAGTCAATTAAGTGCGAAATTTATTTGTTTAACTATGTTTTATGAATTTTTCATTCACTAATTTTTCTAAATTTAAAATATTTTACATTAAATTTATTTCAAGTAAATAAGTTTTTCATTTTTTATTAAAAGATTAGTAAAAGTGCAATAAAAAATTGCAAATAAAGCAAAAAAAATTTAGGTGTGCCGCGAAAATTTTTAAATCAGCCAAGTGTGACGTGGCTCAAAAAGGTTTGGAGAATACTACCCTATCATGTGTATGTAAAATAATAACCAAACAATTTTGATTGCGTTATCCTTAATCTATAAAAAATGACACATTTTTTTCTTATTCATATCAAGTCCACTTTTTATAAAAGTATTACAAATTATTTACAGTACGTTTATATAATCTTCTGTCGATTGAAATATGACGTCTATTTATACTATACTGTCTCTAGCGATACTGCAGCAATCGCAAGGTTAAGGGCGGTCGCTATCTTAATCAGTTCTATTGTAAGACGTGTACGGCCCACCCAGCATTGCATCCGGTCGATTGCTTCTAAAAAATTATCATTCAAAGACTAATTACAAGTGAATGGTACTTTGTCATACTGGAAAAAAGTGTGGTGACTGACTTTAGCATTTAAATTTACTGAAAAAAAATGAATCTTTTATTTTTTTTATTTTTGGGAAATTATATTGGGATTGGAATGGGGAAAAAATAATGAGGATATCAATTTTAACATATCAAGCTATTATTCCAAAATTTATACTTTTTTATTGATTTTTTACATCCTTTTAAATGAGAATTAAATCTTTTTCTATGAAATTATTCATATAATGGTGATTTCGAATTATTTAACAAAAATTTGTTTGGATACCCAGATTATGATAGAATAGGCCATATATCAATTTATAAATGTATCAAATAAGCAATAACCGGAATTATATTCTGTTAATTGTAAAATTAAGGGAATAATAAGGTAAAATAAAGGGAAATACATTGCGTACAAAATTTCATGTTTCCTGAGTCCACTTTCACAATAACGAATTAAAGGGTTCTGAATTTCTTTGTCGATGTCTTCCAAACTGTGTGATGCGCTTCCTCCAGGGGGCGCTAGACTATTTGAAGGGGTGCCCCTTTGCGCCTCAAGAAACGCCTTCTGCGTCCGGAGACAAACGCCAATGAGAATTAAGATAAACGAAAGCGTCATTTCTTGTGCAGTAGTAAGTGTACACTTTTCAATGTATGTTTGTTAATAGTGCCTGCAAGAACTACACTGTTCCGAAAAACTAACTAAATAGTGGGTGCTGTTCCCGAACTTTTTTTCAATCCCGGGAACCGGGAATTTTTTTTAATATTCAAAATTTTACATTTGTATTATAATTCATTATTTTTATTTACAAAAAACATACAATAATATAAATAAAAAGTTTAGTGCACCCTGTCTGGTATATTTTTTAAACTTATTCGAGCTTTTTAAAATATGTTTTTAATAAACAGAAAACATCAATTGAATGATCTGACAAACCCACTCGTTTTTTTGTTACATTTGCTCCAGAAACTGAAAAAACTCGCTCCGATTCGGTTGATGTTGGTTTGATCATCATTACTATTGCCGTGTATAATCTCATCTCCATTTGTATAGATATTGTTTTGTCAGATTTAACTACCTCCATAGTTTTCTGTGATTTAATTATTGTACTTGCCAAAGACTTCTTCTACAAATCGTTTGTATTTGATGGTGATGCTAAAGTAGTATCGCTTGTTGTTGGTACATCAATTATCGCATAAATCTGAATCTATGGCTATCTCCCGATCATT
>CAUHTR010007362.1:23220-91228 GCA_959609185.1 Schmidtea polychroa | reverse complement strand
AAAATCCCTGTGTTTCAAAGACCTTTATTTTCAAAAAATAATAACTCTTGTCGAGAACTCTCGAATTTCAAATTAAAAAAAAATGAACTTTACATTAAAAAATTTGACTTTGTAAAGAATTTTAAAAATTTCTCCTAGAGGGTGAGGGGGTGTGGGGGGGGGTATCTGATCCAGCGGAGTCCTGATCTAGCGGTGCCCTATCCATCTACTGTCACGCTCGTGCAAAACTGATAAGTGGTTAAGAAAATTAAAGATTTTTGATTTTTAGAACTAAAATCTTTCAATTATTAATAATAATTAAACATTTTTGTGGTTGAATTTACAATTTTATATTACATTCAATAATTTTTAGAAAGACTGAAAAGTATTAAAATCTGTAAAAATTCTGAACAACTTTTATACGAAGAGACTAAACTGGGGAAATTTATTTTTATTTTACCGGAAATCTACGCTACCTTTCATTATTTTCATTTGATAAGTGGACTTTTCCCACAAAGCATCTTTTTACCACTATATTTTTAACTTGTAATGGTGTAAAATTTTTTTTTACGGATGTCTAACATTTGAATAATAACATTTGAATAAGGAATTATTAGTATATAGTTTAAAACAAAACTTTATTGAAAAATATTTAAAAACTATCTATGGTAATAAAAGTAAAAATGAAAATTAAATTGAATAAATTTTGATATTTATAATTCCATAGAAGTCAACATTATCAGTTTTTCTACAATTTACAGCTACATTTTTATTCATCAAATATTAAAAAAAATTATTTTATTAATGGCTTTTGTTAGTGTTTCTGAAAAATTTACACAAAAATATACACATAGCCTCCCTAGCTATTTAAAGTACCCGAAAGAGCTAATAGCTGTTACGGATGGCCAAATCTATAGATTCTAGGTGTCTGTTTTGTAAATTTCAAATTGAATAATATTATATCTGTTGAATTTTCAAAAGAAATTTTGTTAAATAAACAATATAGGTCTTTTTTGGGTTTAAAAAATAAAAAATATCTCAAATTTCTCAAAACTCCTAAGTTGGGAAATAGAGCTTTTTGAATAAATTCCTAGACAAATATAAAATTTAGTTTATTTTATATCCTGTTAAAAATTTCATGTTAAATTAAGCTAAATGCCAAATAATAATGACATGCCTGATTAATATCATGTTTTCCAGATGACTTACCAATTTGACAAAAATGTAACCGGATAATTAGTTGACTGTATAATATTTGCAAGTTTTGTAGTTGTCAAAATCTAGTCAAATGTTTTTTCTCAAAAATTTAAAAATCCAATGTTGAGAAAGTCAATTAGTTATATTTAAATGTAAAATAATTTGTAATTCTAAAAAGATGGGAAAAAGTTAGAAAATTAAAACAAAAATTTTTTATTTTTTTTACATAAGAAAATTAATAAAATGTGTTTAAATTTTATTTTCATAGTGATGTTAAACAGCTTCTGTGACCAATAGTATAATTCTTTAATGATATTTTTATATTTAATATTTCTAAAGATTTAACTAAACATAAAATGACCAAATATTTCTTTTCTAGAGTTTGTATTTCACAGTGAGAACTTTAATATTTATGTCGTTTTATTTATATAAGGGAGCGATTTTATTAATAATAAGGCCCATGGCGTCATATAAAGAGGTCACGGCAAAATGAACATATCAAAAGCATTTATAAGGAGTTCAACCTATATTTGACGGACCGACAACTACTCAACATAATAACAATTTTAAAATTTATTCACATATTTAATATTGCAATAATTACCTAATTAAAACAATCTAATATTTTTAATAATTTTCTCTAATTTCCTGTTATCTAGGGAGCAAACTAAAATTGAAACTACAGGGGCAATTAGCAGCATCATAAATTGAAAAAATAATTAGTAATAAAATATTTTATTTAAAATTTAAAGTTAATACCAAACCAAAATTCTTCAAATATAATATTTAATAATAAACAGTAGCATATCAATAAGGAAATATATTAACGTAGAAATTATATAAATGAAACCTTTCAATTTTATCCCACCTTCAAATATTTTAATTGTCATCCCAAACTATTATTAACCACTTGCCAGGCGCGCGCTCAAATATGAGTGCAAAAAATGTGTACCATTTCGGGCGAGCGCTCACATGTGAGCGTAAACTCATATAGAAAAAATAGTGAATACAAACTCGGAAAATTAAAAAAAAATATTTACGTTATATTTTGATTATATACTATTAATTAATGATTTAAAAAAAATAGTTTTTTTTTACCGAAAACATGAAAAAAAATCGCCCGGCAAGTGGTTAAACAATTATATTTTCTGTTTCTCATCATATTAAATATTCTCAGCAAATACAAAGTCTTATTTTATTGATTGCAGAATTTTGCAATTGCTCAATTGAAATTTTTAGAATTATTATTAGGGTTGTCACCTCAGATCTGGGTCTCGGCCTGGATAACTCACTGAAACCAGGAGTTTTTGGGACAAAATCCGGAGAGGTGGCAACCGTAGTCTCTGCAATATAATTGATAGAATAGAATTTCTATCAGCCTATTAAAATCAGCATAAACTTAATTACGTGTAAAGTAACTATCAGTATAACTTACCATTTATCATCAATCAACACGGAACACGGGTTATCAAACTAAACTAAATTATCATCAATGTAGCACTGACTGAACAGATACAAAAAAGGTTCTCTATACACGTGCTGTCGCGAGTCGTGCTAATATGAACGGTGCAATCGAATGTACGCGTCGATCGTCTCCGCAATAGCGATGTTTTGGCGCGAATGAGTGTTAGTTGTAACGGCTCCCTCGAGATGACATAATTTTTTGCATATTCAATTTTACTTACGTTGTCCGGAGAAATAATAGTTAAACCCGGAGCACCGAGATAATTTATTTTCATCACTATTTCTAATGTTAACCATACACGTTTTTATTAGCAGAGCTTCTGAGTTGTAATAATATAACTATTTTTTAGGAAAATAAATAAACAAGTTTACTCAGCAAAGATTACAACATTCATGCAAAGATTACAACAAGCGTTTAATTTAAATATTAAACATGTAAATGACAAAATAAGCTTTTTCTGCAAAATATTTATTAAATGAAACTTCGATTATAAAATAATAATATTTTTTAGAAAATTTTCACTTAATAAATATTTAACAGCAAAAGTTTATTTACCATTTTCTATGCTTAATTTAAAGTTATTTAAAAAATTCAAAAATATTTATTTTAAAAAATATTTTTATTAAGTTGTAATAAAAATGTTAATTTAATTAAATTATTAAACTATTTTAAAAAAGGTCTCCACCATTCGTTGTCTCATATTAAGGTCTTTAAGTTTTAACTTCAAAACTTCATTTCATGTCTTTGATCAATCATTTTGCCAGAACATTCATGCTGGGTTTTTATTTTTAAAGTTGGTTCTCTCTCTGACTCCTCGTCTTCTTATTCAAACAAATAAGTCGAAACCCAACACAGAATACTTTATTCAACTTTAAATAAATTACAATTTGTCACTATTTGCACCTTTCGCTCAAGACAATTTTCGCTCGATAAGGTAGATAACCCAAGAGGCAATCACCTTTTCTGGTACGAGTCTTAAACTTTTTTCGAATTACTAGATTTATTTTTTGATCACTGATACCGGATTTCTGAGATTCTCTTTTCTTTTGTCTTCGACCAAATGGCCGCTTGTCTGTTTTTGAGCTCTATTTTTATATTGTTTCTGAGAGGGCAATTATCTACAGAATTTCAATTAATTATTTCCCGGGAATCCTAGGTAAACATTTGACGGTTTCCAAATTATTTTAATTTGTTTATCCTAGATTGGGGCTCGAAATATTCCCTCAATTATCTGATCTATCGGGTCTCACTGCGCATCGGGTTTCCCATGGGCTCGTGCTTCCCATTGGCTCAGGCTTTCCATTACAGATTAATTAATTTTAATTAATTTGTTTTTTCGCATTAACTTTCCATGTGAACACCTTATTAGATTTTCATTATCATATCTAAGCTCGTCTATCAATTTGGCATTCAATCATACCCGATACACCAGTTCAATATTGATTTTTTATTTTTTGTAAGTTTTAATTAATTTTGCACTTTTATTGATTTTACAGGCTTGTGCAATTGGATCTCATCATATATAGTTGGGAACAGTTTTTCAATCTCTCTTTTAAAGAATGATGATATGGACTTGAAAAAGTTATACCTTGATTTATCTCTTACATAATTCTTTAACAATTCCACTTTTAAAACTCCTACCTTTATTGGTGTTTATAACTGTAAGAGTTCTATGTATAATTATCCATTTGTTCTGTGCAGTTCTATGCAGTAGTATTTACTATTTTGGTCAATTATTGCAAAAATATATTTCTTGTTTTAAATTATTATTCTTGACAATTTTTGCAACGTTAAACTTCTTTTATTAAATTAGTTATGTTTTTCATAATAAAATTACCTTTTCCTAGATTTCGTATGACATCACTTTCTGTGATCATATCAAATAAACTCACCTCTTTATGATTTTCTTTAAACATTTTTGTTTTCCTAATTCTTTGATTGTGTTTTTTTTATTTTGAATTTGTTTAAATGTATTTTTGTTCAACAAATTCAATTTTACTTTTTATAAAGTAATACTTTTTGATAAGCATATTTTTAATATTGGCTTCTCTATTTCTAAAATATTTTTCCAATTAACTGAAAATGTTTTTCGAAAATTTCTTCTACTGATTCTTTTTCAATTCGACTGGCACTTTATTCATAGCTTTTCAAAATTCCCCGGTGTCACTGCTTACAAAAGGCATTCTATTAAAACTTTATTTCTTTTTATTCCTATAATTGAACTGCAGTTTCAGTTTTAAATCTTTTGCTAGTCCAACTTTTATTTTTAAAATTTTTCAAGTAACTTATAGTTAAATTTTGTTTGTATGGATTTCAGCAGTATTTTATTTATATGTTAAATTTAATATAATTCGGTCTAGTTTATGAATTCTGAATAATTTACATGCCTATCCATCTGACACACGTACAAACAAACAAACAAATTAATGACGGCTATTATATTATTAATATCAAACGTGCTACAGTTGTAGTTGCTCATCAATTTATCCAGTAAATGTACTGGTTGTCTCGTTGGATTAAGCGAAGCAAGAATAATCAATTTATACTTCAATAAAACAAACACTTTCTTCATTTATTTCATTTTATATGAAATTGACAGACAGTATTTGTAAATTATTGACAAGAATGTTACTTTTATAATCATTCATTTTTAAACGAATTCTAAAGTTTTTATAATATTCCTACCCCTAATCATGTTTCGATGTTTTCGTCGGCAATGCACATTTGAATGTCTTTACCTTTCTTTATTCCGCGAGTTTTAATGTTTGCTGTTATAGTTTCCATTGTGTTAAAACGATTGCTATTTGTATTTTTATTTTACTTCCATGTTGATATTATTTATATGGTATTGTTCAATTAGACTGCCATCAAGAACACAAATATTTGTTCCTATGCCAAGTAGACTTATCGAATGTCTATCTCTTGGTCTACTTCCATTGCATCATATCTAATAAATGAATAAATTTTATTTATCGAATAAATATTGTATTATTTATAAATAATTTCCCTTCGTTCATCTTTTCCATTAATTGCAAAAACAATTTCCTATATTTAGAAAGCTCAAATATTCTAAATTTTTGTAATTATTTTTTAATTCATCAATTTTATAATTGACATGAGAAATCGTAAAGGAAAAGAATAATAATCAAAATCGAATAGCCAGTGATAAAGTGTATTATTCACATCAAAAGACACAAAATATACAAAAGGAACATGTCCAAAACCTTTCAATACAAAGCTTTTTTAAATGGGAGGTTCACTTTTCTTTATTTATAAAATGAAATCTTGATAGATAGAAGGCGTTGTACTCCTTTTTAGTCACTCTTTGATTTAATTAATATTTGAAATATTTAAGTGGGAATGTAAGACAATTGTAATTGTAACAATTACAATTATAGCATAACTTATTTTATTTATTTATATATAATTTATATTTATATTTCATACTAGACATTTGTTTTCTTGAGACTTGTCTAGAAGAAAAGATGATTCCTTCGTTCATTTTTAAAATGAAACTTAGTGATTGTCTTTCAAGTAAAGATGTGCAAATAATACATAAAAGAACGTTAAGAAGAATGTTGGAATCAGAGAAAATAAGTAGATAATAAAAAACTAGAATTTTTTTGCGGCACGATTTTTTTTTGCGGCAACTTTTGATTACGTAATTTTTCAGACTATAGTGAGGGGGTCTCCTTGGTCCTGATATTTTCAATACGAAAAAATTTTTTTCAATACAAAAACGATGGTCCTGGGATTTTCAATACAAAAAGCTGGTCTCAATAAAAAAGCCAAGGATTTTTCAGACTATAGTGAGGGGGTCTCCTTGGTCCTGGGATTTTCAATACAAAAACGATGGTCCTGGGATTTTCAATACAAAAATCCGACTACCACTAAAAAAGCATGGAATTTTCACACTATAGTGAGAGGGTCTCGATGGTCCTGGGATTTTCAATACAAAAATCCGACTACCACTAAAAAAGCCAAGGATTATTCACACTATAGTGAGGGGGTCTCGATATCCTGGGATTTTCAATACAAAAAGCTGGTCTACACTAAAAAAGAGTAGTAATTTAAGGTCTTAGGATATTTTCAATAGAAAAAGGTGGTCTACACTAAAAAAGAGTGGTAATTTAAGGTCTCAGGATATTTTCAATACAAAAAGCTGGTCTACACTAAAAAAACATGGTAATTTAAGGTCTCAGGATATTTTCAATACAAAAAGCTGGTCTACACTAAAAAAGAGTGGTAATTTAAGGTCTTAGGATATTTTCAATAGAAAAAGGTGGTCTACACTAAAAAAGAGTGGTAATTTAAGGTCTCAGGATATTTTCAATACAAAAAGCTGGTCTACACTAAAAAAGAGTAGTAATTTAAGGTCTTAGGATATTTTCAATAGAAAAAGGTGGTCTACACTAAAAAAGAGTGGTAATTTAAGGTCTCAGGATATTTTCAATACAAAAAGCTGGTCTACACTAAAAAAACATGGTAATTTAAGGTCTCAGGATATTTTCAATACAAAAAGCTGGTCTACACTAAAAAAGAGTGGTAATTTAAGGTCTTAGGATATTTTCAATAGAAAAAGGTGGTCTACACTAAAAAAGAGTGGTAATTTAAGGTCTCAGGATATTTTCAATACAAAAAGCTGGTCTACACTAAAAAAGAGTGGTAATTTAAGGTCTCAGGATATTTTCAATACAAAAAGCTGGTCTACACTAAAAAAGAGTGGTAATTTAAGGTCTCAGGATATTTTCAATACAAAAATCCGATTATCACTAAAAAGCATGGATTTTTCTAGGTCAATTCATGTGGGTCTCGATGGTCCTGAGAATTTCAATAGAAAAAAGTGGTCTACACTAAAAAACATGGTAAATTTTTTAAAATAAAGCAAATTATGGGTCTAAAAATTGAATTACAGTAAATTATGGGCTAAGATTTTTGAATTAAAGTAAATGATGGTCTAAATAAGTAAATTATGGTCCAAAATTTTAACTTAGAGTAAATTATGGGCTCAGATTTTTGAATTAAAGTTATCAATGGGCTCAAATAAGTAAATTAAGGTTTAAATTTTTAAATAAAAGTAAATTATGGGTATAAAAATTCAATTACAGTAAATAATGGTCCAAATTTTTCATTTAAAGTAAATAATGGTTCAAATTTTTAAATTAAAGTAATGAATGGGCTCAAATAACTAAATTAAGGTTCTAAAAAATTAAATTAAAGTTAATTAAGGTCCAAATTTTAAAATTAAGTAATCAATGGTCAAAAATTTTAAATTAAAGTTAAATAAGTAAATTAAAGTAATAATTTTTAAATAAGTAATGTAATAAGTAAATTAAAGTAAGATTTTAAAATTTATTAACAAAAAGTTGAAATAATAGAAGGTGTTTGAGAATTGAAATTTTTTAATGAAAATTTTTACGAAATAATTTTTTAAGTAATTTTTAATGGAAATTTTTATGAAATAATTTTTTAAGTTAATTTTTAATGGAAATTTTTATGAAATATTTTTCAATGATAATTTTAGATGGAAATTTTTAAGATAATTTTTAATGAAAATTTTTATGAAATATTTTTCAAAGACAAATTTTAATAATAATTCAACAACAAACCAACAACTTAGTACCAACAACCAGTAACTTACGAACATGTATTAACAACCAGATACCTACAACTAGTTACTAACAACCAGTTACCTGATACCAAGTACTTACAACTAGTTACTAACAACATGTTACCTGTTACCAAGTACTTACAACCAGTTACCTGCTACGAAGTACTTACAACTAGTTACTAACAACCAATTACCTGCTACCAAGTACTTACAACTAGATACCACGTACTAAATAACTCTCAAACAACCAAGTACCTACAACAAATTACCAGATACCAAGTACCTACAACTAGTTACTAACAACTAGTTACCTGATACTAAGTACCTACAACCATCTAACAAGTACTAACAACCAAAAACATGCAACCAACCAGATACCTACAACTAGATACCTACAACCAGCTAACAACTAGATACCAAGTACATACAACCAACATCAACCAGCTAACAACTAGCTACCACCTACCAAGTACTAAGCATTATCAACCAAGTACCTACAACCAACAACAACCAAGTACTAAGCACTGTCAACTAAATACCAAACACTTACAACCTACAACTAGTTACTAACAACCAGTTACCTGTTACCAAGTACATACAACCAAAACAACCAACCAACTAGGTACCAGATACTGAGTACTCACAACCAACAACAACCAGGTACTAAGCATTATTAACCAACTACTAAGTACCTACAACCAACTAACTACCACCTACCATGTACTAACAACCAACAACAACCAGGTACTAAGCATTATCAACCAAGTACCTACAACTAGATACTAACAACTAACTACCACCTACCCAGTACTTACAACCAACAACAACCAGGTACTATGCATTATCAACCAAATACTAACAACCAAGTGCAAGATACCAAGTACTAAGCCTTGTCAACTAGATAGCAAGTACTTACAACCAGATGACCACATGAAATTATTGGTTAAATATGAAAATAAGGGTTATAATTAGTTGTTAAGTAAATTATGGTGTAAAATTAAGTAATAAAGAATAATTAGGTAAATTAAGGATAAATTAAGGAAAATTAAGGTTCAAATTTTAAATTAAAGCTAAATGAGTAAATTTAAGTAATAATTTTTAAATAAGTAATGTAATAAGTAAATTAAACAAAAGATTGAATAACCACCAACTTTTTTGAGAAATGTAATTTTTAATGAAAATTTTAATGGAATTTTTTTTTTTAAGTTAATTTTAAATGTAAAATTTTTTAAGTAAATTTTTAATGAAATAATTTTTTAAGTAAATTATTATTATTATTAATAAAAATAATAATAATAATTCAACAGTTCCCAACAATCGGTTACTAAATATTTTTAAATAGGTGCTAACAAATACTTACAACATGATACCACGTACTAACTAACTCTCAAACAACCAGATACTTACAACTAACTACTAAATATTCTTTATTGTATTTTATGAAATGCATTTTAAAATTAATTTTTTATCTATCTTCAAAAATATATTTAATTACAATCAGTAGAAAAACCTTTTCAAATTTAACAAAAATGTTGATTTTCATCAAAAATGAATAAGTATCAACTCATCACCACGTGGAATTGATGATAATTAAAAATTACAATGAAATACTAATGAATTCTAATTTACAAAACATTTTTCTTTTAATTGATTACTACTGATTTATTATTGCAAAGTAAAAATCGCATTCAATAAATACTTATTGTTAATCAGTTTTATTATATATACTCTGAGTTTATCCGACAGGATGTTTTGACCCTCTAAGGGTACTGGTCGTAAGGGTATTAGTCGTAAAGGTACTATTCGTAAGGGTATTAGTCGTAAGGGTACTGGTCGTAAGGATATTGCTAACTCTCAACCACCACCTACCCATTAACTTGCTACTAAGTACTATCAACCAGCTAACAACTAGATACCAAGTACTTACAACCAGCATCAAAACCCATCGAGAAATTAACAAATATCAACCTACAACTATATAACAACAATCAGTAAACAACACTGTACCAACTACCAAATACAAGATACCAACAACTTAGTACCAACAATCAACTAACCACACATAAAAATAATAGCAATTAAATACAAAATATTCTTCATTGCATACACTATTTTCTTATCAAAATCTAAAAAGTCAACCAACTACTTACAATCAACAACTATGTACTAAAAAATTGATCTTTAATTTAATGAAGGATGGGTTAAGATGGGAATATATGATTTTTTAAGGATGATATTGGTAAAATATCAATGTTTTAAGGGAAATTGCAATACATTAGTCAGTTATGAATCAATAATAATGTGAAATTATATCGTTTTATTAGGTTGTGATTAATGCACAGTAAATTAATTTAGAACAATGTTTTATTAAGTAGGGATAATGATCGATTTACTGGGTTTTGACAATGAAATCTTTACAGATAATTGGGATTGATATCAACTTTAAATTATTTTTATCTTTATTTAGACGAACAATGACAAAAGTTGACTATTTGAAGAAATTTATTTTATTGAATGGATAAATTTAATCTTTCAATGGGACCTAGTCAGTTATATTTATTTTAAATTTCGAGTACAGTGATTTACAAAAATTTACAGTGATTAACAAAAATTTTATTATAACCGGTTTTATCATTAGATTTTATAAATTATTTAGAGTTAATAACCAAATTATTTTACATGTTAATAGGAATAAAGTTAGGAATTAAAGTACCTAAATAATGGTTTAATAGGAATTAAAGTTAGAATTTTAGTCATTTAAAGGGGATTTTAAGCAATCTTATTAGTCTGAGGGGAATATATGATCTTTTACGAGTACTTATCATTAAAATATCAATCTTTAAGGATAGAGTTATTTCAAGGAAATTTGATGCTTTTTAGATGATATTTGTAATAATATGAATTAAGGTAGAAATATAGTCATTTAAGGGATTTTAAGGAATCTTATTAGTTTGAGGTGAATATATGATATTTAACAAGTACTTATCGATAAGATACCAATCTTTAAATATTGATATATTTAGGGGGGAAATGATTCTTTTTAGATGATTTTATTGGAGAATTCACTTGGATATACCAATTATTGTCATTTAAATGAATTTACTGGTTTGTTAGATGTTATCATTAGTTATCAGTCTCTTTTGGAATTTAATGATAATTATTTTTATTGTAGATTGCTGACTTTGATAATTGTAATGAATTTATATTGATTTTTTGAATATATTGAGAAATCAGTCAATCAATTTGAGTACATGTATTACTTTTAAAAAAAAAATACTTAAAATTAATTTTATTTCAATTAATTTATTCAATCTAAATCAATTATCTATTAGATCTTATCTTATTAATTTATTATCTTAGTTGATTCAACTTGAATGATCAGTATTTTTTTTTAATTTACTGGATGATTAATGATTAGAATTTATTACATTTTTATAATAATTATTTGGTATATTTTGAATAATTTAAATTTTTATAATTATTTAATCAATTTTTATCAAGTTATTGATGCCTTGAGTTCAATTAATTTTTCATCCAATTTTTCAAGTGAAGAGTATTTGCTTTTAAAGATCAATTTTTTAGTACATAGTTGTTGATTGTAAGTAGTTGGTTGACTTTTTAGATTTTGATAAGAAAATAGTGTATGCAATGAAGAATATTTTGTATTTAATTGCTATTATTTTTATGTGTGGTTAGTTGATTGTTGGTACTAAGTTGTTGGTATCTTGTATTTGGTAGTTGGTACAGTGTTGTTTACTGATTGTTGTTATATAGTTGTAGGTTGATATTTGTTAATTTCTCGATGGGTTTTGATGCTGGTTGTAAGTACTTGGTATCTAGTTGTTAGCTGGTTGATAGTACTTAGTAGCAAGTTAATGGGTAGGTGGTGGTTGAGAGTTAGCAATATCCTTACGACCAGTACCCTTACGACTAATACCCTTACGAATAGTACCTTTACGACTAATACCCTTACGACCAGTACCCTTAGAGGGTCAAAACATCCTGTCGGATAAACTCAGAGTATATATAATAAAACTGATTAACAATAAGTATTTATTGAATGCGATTTTTACTTTGCAATAATAAATCAGTAGTAATCAATTAAAAGAAAAATGTTTTGTAAATTAGAATTCATTAGTATTTCATTGTAATTTTTAATTATCATCAATTCCACGTGGTGATGAGTTGATACTTATTCATTTTTGATGAAAATCAACATTTTTGTTAAATTTGAAAAGGTTTTTCTACTGATTGTAATTAAATATATTTTTGAAGATAGATAAAAAATTAATTTTAAAATGCATTTCATAAAATACAATAAAGAATATTTAGTAGTTAGTTGTAAGTATCTGGTTGTTTGAGAGTTAGTTAGTACGTGGTATCATGTTGTAAGTATTTGTTAGCACCTATTTAAAAATATTTAGTAACCGATTGTTGGGAACTGTTGAATTATTATTATTATTTTTATTAATAATAATAATAATTTACTTAAAAAATTATTTCATTAAAATTTACTTAAAAAATTTTACATTTAAAATTAACTTAAAAAAAAAATTCCATTAAAATTTTCATTAAAAATTACATTTCTCAAAAAAGTTGGTGGTTATTCAATCTTTTGTTTAATTTACTTATTACATTACTTATTTAAAAATTATTACTTAAATTTACTCATTTAGCTTTAATTTAAAATTTGAACCTTAATTTTCCTTAATTTATCCTTAATTTACCTAATTATTCTTTATTACTTAATTTTACACCATAATTTACTTAACAACTAATTATAACCCTTATTTTCATATTTAACCAATAATTTCATGTGGTCATCTGGTTGTAAGTACTTGCTATCTAGTTGACAAGGCTTAGTACTTGGTATCTTGCACTTGGTTGTTAGTATTTGGTTGATAATGCATAGTACCTGGTTGTTGTTGGTTGTAAGTACTGGGTAGGTGGTAGTTAGTTGTTAGTATCTAGTTGTAGGTACTTGGTTGATAATGCTTAGTACCTGGTTGTTGTTGGTTGTTAGTACATGGTAGGTGGTAGTTAGTTGGTTGTAGGTACTTAGTAGTTGGTTAATAATGCTTAGTACCTGGTTGTTGTTGGTTGTGAGTACTCAGTATCTGGTACCTAGTTGGTTGGTTGTTTTGGTTGTATGTACTTGGTAACAGGTAACTGGTTGTTAGTAACTAGTTGTANCAAAAATCTTAGCCCATAATTTACTGTAATTCAATTTTTAGACCCATAATTTGCTTTATTTTAAAAAATTTACCATGTTTTTTAGTGTAGACCACTTTTTTCTATTGAAATTCTCAGGACCATCGAGACCCACATGAATTGACCTAGAAAAATCCATGCTTTTTAGTGATAATCGGATTTTTGTATTGAAAATAACCAGAGACCTTAAATTACCATTGTTTTTTAGTGTAGACCAGCTTTTTGTATTGAAAATATCCTGAGACCTTAAATTACCATTGTTTTTTAGTGTAGACCAGCTTTTTGTATTGAAAATATCCTGAGACCTTAAATTACCACTCTTTTTTAGTGTAGACCAGCTTTTTGTATTGAAAATATCCTGAGACCTTAAATTACCACTCTTTTTTAGTGTAGACCAGCTTTTGTATTGAAAATATCCTGAGACCTTAAATTACCACTCTTTTTTAGTGTAGACCAGCTTTTTGTATTGAAAATATCCTGAGACCTTAAATTACCACTCTTTTTTAGTGTAGACCAGCTTTTTGTATTGAAAATATCCTGAGACCTTAAATTACCACTCTTTTTTAGTGTAGACCAGCTTTTTGTATTGAAAATATCCTGAGACCTTAAATTACCACTCTTTTTAGTGTAGACCAGCTTTTTGTATTGAAAATATCCTGAGACCTTAAATTACCATGTTTTTTTAGTGTAGACCAGCTTTTTGTATTGAAAATCCCAGGATATCGAGACCCCTCACTATAGTGTGAATAATCCTTGGATTTTTAGTGGTAGTCGGATTTTTGTATTGAAAATCCCAGGACTATCGAGACCCCCTCACTATAGTCTGAAAAATCCTTGGCTTTTTTATTGAGACCAGCTTTTTGTATTGAAAATCCCAGGACCATCGAGACCCCCTCACTATAGTCTGAAAATTCCATGCTTTTTTAGTGGTAGTCGGATTTTTGTATTGAAAAAATTTTTTTGTATTGAAAATCCCAGGACCATCGATTTTGTATTGAAAAAAATTTTTTTGTATTGAAAATCCCAGGACCAAGGAGACCCCCTCACTATAGTCTGAAAAATTGCGTAATCAAAATTTGCCGCAAAAAAAATCGTGCCGCAAAAAAATTCTTGCCGCAGGGGGGGGGGGGGGTTGCGGCAGGGAGCCACTAACTACCTACTTATTTACTTTGAATCAAATAACAAATGAGTTTTGTTTGCAAATATGTGTTGAATGATGTATTAAAAATTCAATTTCTCAGTTAAAATCAAAAGAGAATGCTCATATTAATAAATTAAAAAATTTGAGGAATTTATTTGGGATCTCTAAATTTAGTGTAGAGAATACATTAATAAACACGAGTAAAGTTGTTTTGTCTGAAGAGGAGGAGCTTATTTTGAAATTTGGTCCATTAAGAAAAGAATTGATGAAACAAAATTATGTGCTAAGATTGAAAGTTTATACTTTCATATACTTAGATCGATGAAGAATATTAATACTAATTATGTGAAGAGTGTGTTGAGTTCGAGTACGATGGAGTATATTGATAAAAATAGAAAGTAGAATATTAAAGATTTTTCTGTATTAAAAAATTTAGCTAAAAAAGACATCAATGTATGCAAGTTTGATAAAGGAAATTGATTAGTAATTCTCGACCACGATGTATATGTAAATAAGCTTAATGATGTTTTGAACGCTCCCCAGTTTGTGAAAATAGAGATTTCTCGGAAAAATGGAATACAGCCTCCTCTTAAGGATGAGAATTCGTTAAAAGAGATACTGAATAAATTAATTAAAAATAAGAAAATTGATGAAGAGTTGTTTAAATCTATTTGCCTAATGTGGTCACAACCAGCAAAAATGTATGGGCTTCCAAAAATCCATAAAGATGGCGTGCCTATGAGACCTGTTTTATCCATGATTGGCACTGCCCAATTTAAAATAGCCAAATTTTTGGATGGATTATTAAAACCATTGATACGATCAGAATTCAAATGTAAAGGGCATTTCGTGAACTTCTTGAATTTGCTACTTCAAAAATCAATTTTCTTTTCAATAATGAATGGTATCAACAAATAGATCGAGTTGCTAGGGGTTCTCCTTTAGCACCAACTTCAATTTTTTTAGCAAGCTTAGGAAAGAAAATTGCATTTTTCTAATGTATGAAACCCACTGTTTATAAACGGTATGTGGATGATATTTTTCTTATATTTGAAAATCAGAGACATGTTGATACGTTTTTGCATTATATGAATAGTCTACATAAAAACATTGTATTCACATGTGATATGGAGAAAAAATCATCACTTGCTTTCTTGGATCTGTTAATACAACGCAAAGAGAAACACTATGAGACAGAGATTTATAGAAAACCAACTGATACTGATCTCTATACTTCATCCAAAAGTATTTGTGAATAAAAGTATAAAAGAAATATGGTGAAGGGGTTGCTTTATAGTTCATGGTCTTTGTCTTCTACTTTTGTAAATTCAGTAAAAAGTGTTGACAAATTGGTTGAATTGTTAATGTAGAATGGTTATTCAAAATCCTTTTGTTTAATTATGGTAAAAAAGACTGTTGACAAATTTATTAAAAATCCTAAGGATCCATGTTTGAAAAAATCTGGGTGTGATCTTGTTGAGGTGTGTGAGTCTGATGAGTTAAATAAATTGAATAGTGTGCGCAAGGATGATGCGCCTAAATTTGTGTTAGTATTGCCGTACTCAGAAGGTTTTAGGGATTTTAAAGTGAAGATAAGAAAGCAGTTAGGGAATTTAAACTATAGAATAGTGTCAACTTCATGGAAAGTACGCAATATGTTTATTAATAAGTCTGAAACTCCGGTCGAATTATGTTCCGATCTCGTTTATCAGTTTTCATGTAATGGGTGTAACGCAACATACATTGGAGAGACTTCCCGTAATCTCTGCATTCGAGCTCAAGAGCATTATATACCGAAGGCTTTGATCAATATTAGTAAGCACAATAAGGGCTGTAAGAGTAAAACAAGTTTGTCTGATTTTAAAATTTTATTAAAAAATTTCGATAATTATTGGGAACGTGTGATTTGTGAGGGGTTGTTAATAAAGTAATTAAATCCGAAAATTAATGCGCAGAATGCATTGAATTTATGTATTTTAAATGTTTTTAAATAATTTTTTGTATATTGTATGAATTGATTGTTGTTTGTTAAATTAAATAGTTAATAAAAAAAATTTTTAAATTATTAAATTAAATTCCAAATGCTAAAATTTTAAAAATAATATATTATTTATACATAACTTTATAAGATTATATATGTATGGTTAAGTAAAATAATCAGTTGACCTCAATACATTTTTTAACAGGGGCTCAAATGTAAGATTTGCAACTTTTCGTCAATTACTGAGAAAATTAAAAATTTACAAAATCGTCAAACTAATTTGGCTGTGAACAACATAAAAGATGAAACAAAAACCTCTATTTCAAAATAAGCATGCAATTTCCTTTTACTACAACATAAAAACTATTTCAAAAAGGCTTTCTAATAAATAAATAAGCTGAAATTTGTATAAATGAATATCAAATAATCCAGATCATTAAATTAGCGAGAATGTTGATATTATATTTTGTTGATAGTTCTAGAAATTTGTTGGGATGGAAATATAGATATATAGTAAATGGATTGGTCCCCACTGACACAAACCCCTCCCCTGCTGAGGAAAAGAATATTCAGCTAAAAAGATTTTACCTAATATTTTTAAGAAGGTCACGAAAATTTAAAGTTTCTCACGTAATTTTTATGTTTTCATGGATTTTTATGATTTTCATGGTATTTTTATGTATTTCAGGTTAAATTAATAAAATTTTAAGTAGGTCAAGTCGACTTTAAAACATAGTCCCCGCTAACACAATATATACTATAAAGTTTTATTAGATATAAATTTTACGCACATACATACATCCGTAAAAATACATAGTATTCACTGACACAATATATACTTTATAAACCAGTAATAAATAAATAAGTGCGTCATATATATTTAATATATAATTAAGTAGATCACACACACACACACACTCGTAAAAAACATAGTCCCGCTTGCACAATCTATACTATATAGTTTTAATAAATAAGTAGGTCATATAGATTTAATCAATAAATAAGTAGATCACGAACACACACAATCTTGTAAAAAACATTTTAGAAACTATTTAAGTTACATATTAATGCATTCAAAGTAAATAAAATTGTTCTTACTAATTTTTTCATAAAAATGATTGATAACCTTTACACTAAAACAGTCATCGAACAACTTCGAAATTTAAAGACAACCACAATAAATATAAGATGAAATCTTTTTTAATTTATTGAAAATTTAAACAAAAATAATATGATTCTATTCGATTCCAAAGTCTGAAAATTATTTAAGTTATATATAATAATAACATTAAAACAAAAAATTATTATTGTTTAAATTTAAAAAATATATAAGAAGAATATATATAAGAATTTTTCAATATTTATTTTTGGTTATATTTTTAAAAATTATTACTTTAATGAAATGTATTTTAAAAAATAATGGGATTTTACTGTTTAACTACATATAAATTTTGTTACAACTTTATGAATGAGATTATTCATCATTTGAAAAAAATCTGATCCAAAATTATTTATTCCCTAAAATCACCAAAAGCTATTCACCGAATTTATTATTAAGTAACAAAATTGCTTCGGGAAAAATATTTTATTGAATATTTTATTGGAAAACTTGTGACATTCTGATAAAATTACAATAAAATAAATTTTTTCAGAAATAATAATTTTCTTCAATCTTACTCAAATATTATGACAAGCATTTTTATAAATATCTTTTGCGATTTATATTAATAGACTCAAAGAAAAACCAAACCATAATAAATAGAATTCTTGACAAGCATTTCAGTTACCGTTGACATAGAAAGCAAATTAGTTCAAAAGATAAAATTGCGAAAAAATTTTGATTTATAATTAAAATTTTTCTACAGATATAATTTTTTATGTCATAAATAATAAATTATATTTTATTTTTATTTGGTATTTTAATATATATGAAAAGGAAAAAAATATATATGAAAAATATAATCATTTAAATTAAAAATCTCATTTACGAAAAAACTTGAAATTTATTTAAAAAATATTTTATAACTGAAAAGAAACGTTAAAAAATATTTAAAATTTAAAAATAAATTCTGTAGAATGTAAATTTGTTGGTTTGTCCAGTAGCACGTTTACGCATAGGCGCTTTAGGCGCGCGCCTAGGGCCCGAAAATCTTGAGGGGCCAAATCAAACGAAACTAATTAAAAAATTTTTTAATAAAAATTAACAACTATGAATTTTGACTTTAATGACTTATTGTAAATATAACCTAACCCTAACCCATGCATAATGTACCTAAAAACTTTTTTGTTGGAATTTTTAATTCGCATGTTTTGCAACTTTAACTCTATAATCTATATTCTCTTCTATTTTTGACTACTATTCTAGTTGGTAAAAAAGTAACAGCAATTCAATTTAAAATTTTTTGAAACTTAACGTTATATCGCATTACATTACTTTTCATGCTTTTTTTCACTAAAATCACATCGAATCGCATTCCTTGAAAATAGTTTCTATAAACAATTATTTTTAAATCATTGTTAAAATCACAAAACGGTTTCAATTTCAAATTCGAGTTTTTGGACAACTTTTTGGACATAAGCTAAGGCTACATACCAGTAGTCAATGTTCGAAAGGCCCCCAAAAAGATGTGCGCATAGGGCGTCATTTTCAGCAAACACGCCACTGGGTTTGTCAAGTATAATGTTCACATTATTTTAATTTAGTCTCCACTTTAATAATTACAACCATTTCAAATTTATTATTATGAATAATAAAGTTAAATAAATATATTAAATTTTTTAATTTTCTTTTTAATTAAATGAATTTCTTTCAATTTTAATTTAATCTTTATCGATTTTTATTTAAATTACATTTACATGGTTTTCATCTTGAATGTTTTAATATTAAAGTAAAAAAAAATTTCCAATTAAATATTATTTGCTTGAAAATATATAATCTTATTATTAATACTTGTGTACCCGAGCGATTTTTTAATATATGCAAATAGCATATTACGGTAATAATACGTAATATCATCCAGTGCAAAGGTTGAATCCATGAATAATTAAAATATGCTATAGGTATACAAACAACAGTTTCCAACCTTTCTTGTTCAGTGACCCATTGATAACACTTCCCAAGTTGAGCGGACCCCAACGATAAAACTAATAGGATTGCTACTTTTTTACAGAATTTTGCCGCTAATTATTATTTATTTGACTTCTAAAATATCTGATAATTTATAGGTGCCATGTTTTTTAGTTATAAATGTTTTTATAATTGAATAATAATAATTTATCAGCACAACAATTTGCTATATTTCTTGTCAAATATTTTTACAAATAAATTTGCAAATTAGAAATTTTTTTTTCATAATTAAATAATTAATTATATAATTATAGGATACTTCAAAAGCAACTAAAAATATATGAAATAATAAAATATAATTGATCACGAATATAGATAAATGAGTTCTATACAATAATAAATTTTAAATATTAATAAAAAAATTCCTTAAGAACAAAATATTAATTATTAAAAGAAATAAATAAAAGTAAATAGTAATAATAATAAATAAATTAAAATTACATGGAATAATAATTATTAAAATGATCAATTAAAATTAATCTAATAATATTAATTAAGTAAAAGAAATAAATAATATAAATATAAATTTAAATTAAAATAAAAATAATTTATTTAAGTAATAATATTAAATTGATAAAATGAAAAATATAAACAAAAATGTATTCGATAAATTTATATTTGATAGTAGAAAATTTTCAAGAGAACTGTCAGTAGACATATTGAAATTTTTGTTTATTAAAAATCATTTGTTTTAAAAAAGGCTGGATGACCAAAAATCGAAGGAAAATAGCTGTAGTTGATGTTTTAAATGCCACAACAGTTGGAAGTAGATGCTCAGAAAAAGTGTTTATATGGTTGACTAATCAACTATTAGTGCGAAATTCTTGCATATGAACAAAATGTAATCAGTCATATTAGTTATGAACAGACATCGAACATTTTGATGATATGATATGACGTTGTGACATATGCAGGGAAAAAGTGTCTAAGATGATTCATTCTTCATAAGAAGTCATCTAAGACCCGATCAGATTCTCATTATAATGTACTGTTTCACCAATGACCATAAAATGTTACTTAAAAAGAATCAAATATAAGCCGACTAAACACTGTTGTTGACTGGTTTAACTTTCGCGGCGAAGATATCGAGGTATTTCTGAATAGAAATGCAACAGAAATAGGAGGGTTTGATGCAAATAGTGAACTAGTAGTTGTGGAGATTGATGAGTCACTTTCATGGGAAATATCGTCGCGGTACTTTGCGAGAGGGTTACTGGGTTTCTAGTGGCATTTTGAGAAGTTCAGGCAATCTTAGGATATGAAATCCTAAAATACATTTTCCAAGGAAAGCACATGATTTCTTACCGAAATATTGAAAATTTGGGAAACATTTTAAACATTACAAAAAATTTCATTATGGGGCCTTTCAAAATCAATTTTATGATTAATTTTAAAATAATATTCTCAACACAAATATAAATTTAAATTTAAAAATTCAATTTCAATATTTTAATACTTAATCTATAGAACCTGAAATATATTAAGTTTTCGAGATTGAAAAAAATTTTCAAAATAATATTCAAGATTAGGTAGACCTTTTTAATTTAAATAATTTTATTTGCATAAATTATATTAATTGGCATTTTTTATTAATTAATTAATTTGTAATGCTTTTTTGTTTCTAATTTTTGTTCACTTTTGACCTTTATATGTTTTATTTGAAAATTTCATTAATTTTTACACCGAATATAAATCAATATGTCCAGCTCCTTTCAAGTGTTATTTAATTTATTTAATCAATTGTTTATTAATAGTGAATTATTTTACATTTTTAATTCATATTATAATAAAATTAAGTTTAAATATGTAAAAAAAAGAAGTCACTATTAACAAACGATTGTTCAGGTAAATTAATAATTTTGAAAAAAGCAGTGCCGAAAATGCTTGTTGTATTGAAAAAATTGATCTATAAGCGTAATGAAAATAAATGAAATACTAAAAGAATTTATATTATATAATAATTTAGTTATATGAATTAAATATATTTTTTAACTTTATATTACTTATAAATTTATCAGATGATTATGATCGGCAAATGTCGTGTATTCTAATTTATCATAGAATCCAATGAAAAAGCGGAAATCCGCGGAGTTCAACCAAATAAAAAGCAATTTATTCACAAAATTCAATTAAATAATTTCTGAAAAAAAGCAGACACTGGCATTATTTTAAGATAATATCCACCAATTTAATTTATAATTTCTCTAAAAACAAAAAAGTCCCAAATGGATCACGTTATATTTAGTTTTAATTTAATGTAATTTAATCTAATGTCTTATTTAAGTTTAAATATAAAAAATAGATATAAATAAAAAAATATTAAATATAAATAAATATTAAATAAATATTTAATAGCAATAAACTCGTTTAAAAATAATCCTATATAAAATATTATAATTAATAAACTATTTAGACAAAATAATATAAATACAAAATGTTGTTTATAGGCATTTATAGCAAAACGTGTTTTTTAAATCCCATGAGAAAAAGAAATATTTATGATTCAAAACTTAACCAACTTAATTGAATGCTAACATAGAAGTTATATATAAACCTATATACTTATTGGGAGGATTACTATTGTACTATGAGATCTCACCTAAAAAGAGTGTAGATAATAGTACAGATTCTTTTGTAATATTATAATTTCATATAATGAACAGAAATATTTTACTATTTTTAAACCAATTAATTTCCGAAGTTTACATTTGTCTGAATTTCATTCATTCTGTTTTTATTAAAGACGTAGGAGAAATATTGCCTGAATGCAGCAAGACCGTAAAATAATAAATAAATAATAAATAAAAAATTATAATTTTACCATAGAAGTTATTTTTAAAAAAAAGTATTAAAAGTGAAAAATTTTAGAAATTCCTAAATTGTTTTAAAAACTTAATTTTAATATTCATGTAAATATTTTGAATTTTTTTGAATTTTTTAAAGATATTTGTATTTAATCAATATGAAATATAAATGAATATGAAAATAAATCTAATGTAAAATTTTCCAAATTAAATATTTTATAATTGTAAAACTGTAGTTGTTATTTAAATATTTTATTTGATTGACCTTGAAATTTCTAATTATTATTTTTCTAGCAAATCTTTAATTTTATTTAATAATTTTTTATTAAAAGATAAACCGTAATGGACTAGAAAAAAATTTTAATGAAAAAAATAAGGAGTCAAATTCGTCTATAAAATAATTGAAATGCTTATATACCACTTTCTATGTAAAATAAATTAACGTATTTTTACAATATGTTTTGAGAAAAAAAATTTATTGAAATATTTATAAAGCTTAGTCTTAATTAATATAAGTTTGCTTTAATTATCAAAACTAATATGAGACTCAATATACATATCAATGCTACAACTAATTTCAATGAATCAAAAAATCAATCAAAATGAATCAAAAATAAAAATCAATAAAGTTATAGTATCGAAACACACAAACTTATCCTTATGTAAAGATTTAATGTTTTCATGAATGAAAACTTTTATATGGAAGTGGTAAAAAAGTAATTTAACACACAAACACAGCACATCTAGTAAAAAAATGGCTGTTAACATTTGATACATAGAAACATCAAATCATTTCAAATATTCAACCAGGTCCTCTATCTCTAGATTTCGTGATAAAAATCAAAAATTGTAAGTTTTAATAACTTAATTTAAAGAAATAACATTTTGATAGAATTTCAGAACAAGACAAAATTCGAATGGTGACGATTACTATGATTTTGAAAGATTACTGGGAATCGCCAAAAATTCGACTCGGGCAATCATTTACAAATACAAAAAAATTGGAGAAATTTCCAAAAGGAAGAAAAGTAGTAGCAAACAAATTATTTCCAAAGAACATGGAAATAATTTATTGGATTTTGTAAGTTCAATTTTTATGCTTCCTTCGAATAAATGCGTATTTTCCTGCTTCAATGAAAGTGAGTGGTCTCAAAATCCACTATTTTTAGAATTTTGAAAAATCAGTTAATATATCTGTAAGATTACAAAATCTTGAAACACTATTTGCTTTTTCCTAAATGTGTTAAAAAAATAGATGTGTTTTGCGATTACGTTCTTTAATAAATTATATTTAAAAATATATCTAACTTACATTAAATCGAAATAATTCCAAAATTCATTCCTAAAAAATTAAATTTAAATTATAATAGAAACGTAAAATTTAAGAGTTTTGAATGATTTATATAAAAATCTTGAAAGCCATTTCTAAAATGGCTCAAATTAATTAACTTATAAATTAACTCCATTTAATCACAAATGGTGAGTCACCTATAATGGGTTTACACACCAAGCTGCATTATAGCAGTTTTTATTAATGAATCATGATCCGTTGTATGGCTCACACGTGCGTTTAAAATTGGAATGTCAGGGTAATAGTATGTGTCATAATCTTCACCCAAATATTCGGCTATGTCCATTTAACAAAGACACTCATCATTAATCAGTTATACTTTTATTGAAAAATTTTCTCAATTGCATACTATCAATTTTGTCATAAACTTTAATAAGATTTACTCTTGCTTGGATATTTACTTCTTAAACAATGACAAAGTTCAATTCCAAATTACTTAAAAAATAAACCACAAATAGCATGACTTGTGTCAAATTATTTTTTGTTTTCGATTTTCAGTCTATTTGCATTATTTAAATTTTTAATTAATATCCTAAATTATTTTTCGGTATTTTTTACATATTGAAAAATAATAAAAATTTTCTTTTCAATATTAATAAAATAAACTATTTTTTTGCAATTTGTATTTATTTGATTTTTTTAATTGATTTTATGTCGTTTCAGATATTGTAAATTGAGGAAATTCGAAGATTTAATAAATATTAAGAATAAAAAACTAGACAATGTAAATAATTAATCAATAATAAAGAATTTATTAATAAAGAATCATTTAATTATACTCAATATATCCAATTCATTGTGAGTAAATCAGAAAAAATAAAAATTGTAAAACAAATTCAAAAATTCAATAAACATATTTTCTAAAATTTATACATTACACCGATTACCAGTTACCAGACTATTGAACTGTCGGTGGTGTTGAATGTCTCAATTTGGAACACAAGCCACTTTGACCAAGGTTCTTGGTGGTTACGTGAAAAATAAGTTTAGTTTCTGGCTTATATCGAAAATATAATCCAAATTATATGTTTTAATTAGCTCACTGACCAGACCCAAATAAATGTTTTTGTTAGTTCGGAGCCCAGGTCAAAAAATAGACTCCTTCTTGGAATCGCATATCATACACTGCATTGCTTGAGAAAAGAATTTAGGACACTATTTCCGATCTGGGTCAACACGTAAAATAAACTAAAAAATAATTTGGTTCTTGGTGGTCATACCTTGAATAATATTCGTACTAAACAACGGTCTTGGATATGAAACAATAAAGGTTTCGGATAGCGATATCAGCAAAGGATAGTGATATTTGTATAAGTGCTGATTGGTGCCGTAGTAAAGAATATATACATGAAATTTGAAGATGATATAGAAGGCCTGATATTTGATCACGAAGAAACTTTCAGACTGAATGAGCTGCAAGCTTTCGTTGATGAAAAAGCTAAGGAAGACCCGCAGAACACTTACTTCAGAAATGAAGAAGAAATCACTAAAGGATTAATGTCTACAGCTTCTCAAAAAATAGGATAAAATCAGGAAAACAGTTTATCAATTTCACCCATATGAAGCCTAAGTCAATAAGTTGAGTATACATTCAACGACTGTTTTTTTAGAATCCCCAGCCAAGATCTTCTTAAATGGTAAACAATGACCCTTGCTCTCATATTCACCAGGTTCAGTGCAATTTTTTATTCCTATGAAGAAGTTGGAAACGGATTCGGACTGAGTGAAAACTAAAATTTCTAGAGAATTCAATAGAATCTATTGGATAACAAATTGCTTGTATTATTTTTCAAAATGTTTTTCTATTATTATAATATATATTATTTTTACTAAACTTTCTCTTAAAACTAACCGAATGAATTAAACGGTTTCCCATATAAATACATGGAAAATTGCACCCTGGACAACGATTATGATCGCTTACTGAATTAAGACTTTTATCCTAGCTACGACTGTATTTAATGTACAGTATAAAATTCATCCAAAATGTCAGATTTCATAAAAACAAATTTTTTTTGTTTTCAAAATTAAATTTCAAAAAATTAATTTTCTTTAAGTTCTTCCCATTTTTCTATAATTAAACTATTTACTTTATTTCTGTGCAAGTTGTTCTCAATTCATTTCTCAGCTGGTCCCGGTGCCTTGACTTTTTATTACCAATAATAATATTCCTTTTCATATTTTGCCTCTTTCTCCATCATTTTTATTTATTTTCATAATTTTTTTAATTTTAAATTTCTAAACATTTATCAATTTTAGAAAAGCTTATTTAAATTATTCATAACGGATTTAGTGTATTAATTAATTAGAGTGCTGTAAAATAAGAGCTTAGCAGATAATAATATTAAAATAATAATAATAATGATAATAATAAGTATTATATTTATAGTTGTAATTAAAAAAAATAATAATAATTAATAATAATAATAGTTGGCATTATATTTATTAAAAAGTTTGACCATGAATCAGTAAAGACATCAATGTTATTTGATATTCAAGAATTTTCGGTAAAGCCTTTATTAAATGCTGATAGTGCTAGTAGTAATAATAATAATAATTTATATAAAAATCCGAGAAATGCCCTACTCGTGCAACGAGAGTCATTGTAAAATTTCATGTCAAACGATTAAAATGTAAAATATTTATCAAGTATTTTTATACTTCTCTTTTCTGTCATTGAAATGGAATTTTTAATCTCGTGCTAAATTTCATATTTTACTGAAAACCTATTACTAATTTACGATTTTATGATTTAGTGTAAAATTTGCACTGTCAATGATGATTCATTAAGAATCATTCGAGCGTATCATTACATTAGAAAAACTAATGCTTTAATTTATTTTTCATCTAATTTTAATATATTATAACAGCTTTTTTTGTAAAATTATTATTTTATTATTATTACTAATAGGAAAGCATTTCTCAAACTAAGTTTTATAATAATAATAATACGTATTTATCTTTGGTTTCACCTTTAATCTTTTATTTAATTCGATAATTTTCATATTAATGTTTATAAGACTATGTCAAAACAATATATAAGTTACATGATATTTCGTTAGAGCCTTGATAAATACACACTTGATAAAAGCTGTGTCGAAATATGTGTACCTTATATATTATTTTGATATAAAAATTATTGAAGTTATAATACGGTTTTATATTTGAAAATTATTTTTATTATTATATAATTATAAGAACTTATTTTACAAATTTCATCACTGATTTATTTTTCCATTGACATTATATTTATTAAATTTAAATAAATATTTATATTTAATAATTAGTTTTCTTGCAATGCAAAGGTTATTTTATTTAAGTAACTTTTAAGCCTATTATTGAAAAACAGAAATTTTCAGGTTTTATATTGTATTAATTTATACTTTTCATTTTGAAATTTTCATATTACAAATAAATAAAACTATCGGTCATAACCGGATACGATTTCATTTAATAAATTTGAAATTAAATTTTGCTTTTGTTTTTCAAACAATTTTTTAAATGAATTTAACTTTAATATTTTAAAACGAAACGGCAATTTAATTAATTATTAAAGAAAATTAAGAGTTAAATATTATATTCTTTATACAGTTGACCTTTTGCAAACATTGGTTTTACAAAGTTTTTGTCTATATATACGATGGAAATTTTAAATATCAGAAATATCCTTTATTTTTTTGATCAATTTTCATCTGTTTTATTTTGATAAAATATTATGAAATAAAATATTAAATGCTTTTCTATGTATTCAATGACAAATAATGTTACTGAATGAGTAATAAAATTTAAGATTTAAGAAAAAATTGCATTAATTTCTATATTATTTAGGTTTTCATTTCCAAAATATTTCGAAATGACTCGTAAAAGTTTATGTAAAGAAAATTAATAATAAAATAAATTTCAAATTCAATTTACATGTCAATAACATTCAATTTTCAACATAGATAACAATAAAAATTTATCATATTAACATTTTCACGACCTTTTAATTCTTAATTTTTTAAAAAATTGAATCAGAATTAAAACTTCTCTCCATAATGCAACAAAATTAAAATTTCCTCCCGAATAAATTAAAAAATAAAATTGCACATATTCGTCAGAAAAGCATCATAATATTAATTTTACTTAGACTGGCAATGTATACTTTTACTTTATAATAAAAATTTACAAAAATCACGACTTTATGACACGAAGAAAAATAAACGAGTTCAAAATAACACATATTTTTTAAATTAAAAATCTTTTAAAATCTTTTTTTACATTTATTATCCCACAACATAAACATTACTAACTATTCTTACATTAAATTTCCATCAATGCCTTTCAGTTTTTTTTGATGAGAATTTTGTTTTCTCCCATACGATTCAATAAGCTGTGTATGAACTCCGGTTCTTGGATACACAAAATGTAAACTATGGATGGTTATATTTTTTTAAATTAAGAAAACTATTAGTTTTAATAAATTAATAAATCAATTTTTAAAATTTCATATGGCTCTTTTTTAATGACTTTTTATTGTATTTGAAATTTTCATAAATTCCAGTTTGTTTTAGTTTTTACAATTTTATCAAAGTTTATTCTGTTGATAAGATTTTCTTAACACATTATTTTTCAATTGTTTTGTAAAGTTTTAATAAATTTCTTAGTCCTGGCAACCCTATTTTTTAATAATAAGTAAAATACTCTTATCCAAAAAGAAATAATTACTGACCTTTTGATATAATTCATTGACATATCTAAAGTAAATATTGCAATGACATTTTAACCATTTATGTCTACATTAATATTTATTATTCTAACATTATTAACATGAAATATCTTTCTTAATTATTATAAATTAGTTGATTAGAAACAATTACTAACTAAAGAAAAACACGTTTAAAGAGACCAATTGAACATGTTTGGTAAATAAAATTGAGTCTATTTTTTCTGTAATCAGATTTTTTCCATGTCTAAATATATAACAATTGATCACTACTTACTGTTTTCTGTAAATAATATTTGTAAAAAGCTTTATTAATATTTTAAACTTGTCCTGAAAGTTACTGATAAATTCCGATTATTTATTCATAATAATTTTTTATTGAAAATTCTAAATAGTTAAATATTTTTCACGTATTGATCGTTTTCATGTTAATAATAGTTAGGTTATGACATAATTTTCTAATCCACTGATAATGAAATAACGAAAGCTTTTGAAAACCTAAATAATAACATATAATTTTGCTAATCTTTAGGAGGACAACATGAATAATCATGATAAATATTGCAAATATTAGTAATAGTAGTAAGAAATTATAATAATAATAATAATAGTATAATAGCTAGATAATAATAATAACTTAATTAATAAGTAATAATAATAATAATAATAATAATAATAATAATAATAATAATAATAATAATAATAATAATAATAATAATAATAATAATAATAATAATAATAATAATAAACCAAAGTTGCTTTCAACTTAAAAAATTACAAATAATTAGAAATTCTTTTGCTATACCATCTTACCAAATTGTCGGAACTAATGTATTTTAAATTAGAATTTAATTAATTTTAACTTTAATTACAATGCATAATATTCAAAGAAATTATAAACAATAAATATTGATTTTATTGGGAAAAATGAGATCGGTTTGCCTATACTTTGATGTTATGGTGAAGATTGTTGTTAGTACAAAGGTGCAATTATAATTCCGTCTGCTACTAATTGAAAGAAAAGAGCAATTAATTAATTTATTCATATTCATAATGGATACATTGTCAGATTTTGGTATTTCAAGATGTTTTTCTCTCTTAAACAACATCAAATGAAAAATAAATTTAGTATATAATAAAAGAGATTTTCACTATAGTAAATTGGTGATAAAATAATAATAGTAAAATTAAACTCCGAATTTAATGTATAATTTTTAATGACATTTAATTATTTTTTAATAATTCTTAATAAGAAATCATATGTTTTACATATTATTAATAAATAAATTTATTTATTTAATTTACTTTTAATTTAAAACAAAAACCAAACGAGGATTTGAAATATGAAACAGCTGAATTTGAAAATGATTTAAAATTATTATTTAATAATCGAAAATCTTTTCATTTAATACATGTTTTGCAGCAAAAAGGTCATCTTATTATTTACTTGTTTAACATTTAATTTATGCTGCTATCAAGAAACCATAGTTTTATATAATAATAATAATAATAATAATAATAATAATAATAATAATAATAATAATAATAATAATAATAATAATAATAATAATAATAATAATAATAATAATAATAATATATTATTATTATTATTATTATTATTATTATTATTATTATTATTATTATTATTATTATTATTGATAATATTATTAATTAGTATAAGAAAACGCCAATCAAACATTCTTTTCACGATATATTTCGACAGTTTTTCTGTCATCATCATAATAATTATAATAATATTATTGTTAAATATCAATTACGTTAACTTTATGTAAATTAAAAAGTTATAATTATTGTAATAATAATTATTATAATCATGTAATTAATAATAAACTGACCAAATAATTTTGTGAAAATTTGTAACAACTTAATCAAAGTTATTTATTAGTTTTCCATGTGTAAATTTTATCTAACAAATAAATAATTAGGATAGATGTAATCGTATAATTTCATAAAGTTTATAATTAAATTTATAATTAAAATATTTAGTTGAGAAATTGTATTGAAATTTCATTATTAATAGTTCTAGATTCCATTCAATTCGTACTCAATTTGTAATTAAACGAGAACTTTGAATATAGTCCACCCCATGTAATGTATTTTCATTGTAAAACTCTGATTGCTTTTCACATCCCAGAATAACCTTGACTTCAAAACAAGCTTACCAGAATCAAGTGAACAATTTATCATATTTTTGAGACTCATTCTGACAAAACAAATGGCAAAGAAATTCCCATGAACCTTTCTTGCATTTGAACTTCTTCTAAAATGTACATTATGAATCTGCGTAAATGGTTTTAGACAAATATTAAGAGATATTGACATATACATCAATCTTTTTATTTTAATATTCCTTTGTTTTTACACTATGCCATTTATAAATGAATATGTTTATTTCTAATAATATTGTTTTATGACAAAACCAAAGAAATTATCTAACATTTCATACAGATTATACAGAAAATATAGTATAGTTGAATATAATTATAAATTACCAAATATATTATCAATTTATTTAATATTTATTAATATTTATTTAATATTTATCAATTTATTAACCGTTTGCGGACGGAATTAATTTTAATAAGTAGTGTTATTTAAGCATAAAATTTTTAATGTATGAATGCCCGATATCGTGATATGATTTTTTTAAAGTTTGGCCAGCACAGCTGGCCATTATACATTGTAGAACGTCTGGAACAAAATTTGTGGCCAGCAGTGCTGGCCTACCGTTCGCAAACGGTTAATTACATATTATTGCAGTAAAAGTCATATGACTATTTGTTTATATTAAGATTATAAGATGACCTGTTCTATTTCTTAGCATTGGTGACCCGGGAATTTGATAGCAATATTAAGTATTTTCATTAATATTTTGTATACATAAGTTATCTTTTTAGTTTTTTTTCATATTCTTTTATGAACCTCAAGTGCAGGCACAAATATAATATTTTTGCACTGTGGATTTATTTGTATTTTCATCGAATTCAAATTTTAAAATGGTTCATGAGTAATAAGCATTATGATACGACGAGCCCTCCTTTGAAAGAAAAAAAAATAAAAAAGTATTACAAAAAAAAATTATTAACACAGTAATAATACTGTTTTGATATAAATGTATATGCATATTATTTTTATTTTTTGCTATTTTTTATTTTTTTAATGTGATGAATGTGCTTGTTTATTAATGCAAAGTTTATCAACTCTAGTGGACATGTAGCTCTTTTTCTAATGCAAAGGAGCCTCGATATTTAGATGTAAAAAATGCCTTTTCACATAAGTAGGATGTTACGAATGCTTTGCTTGAAAAAGTAATATATTCTTCATTTAGATCCAACTAAAACAGAATTAGAGTTTCACTTTGAAACTTTTGTTTTTTTTGTAATTTTATAAATTTTTTCATTTCAATAATTGTCAATCCAAATTCATTTTGATTTTGTTTTGATGCAAAATCCAAACGAAATTTTGAATTGAAATGAATAAATAAATTTTATAATATAATAATAAAGAATTATTTTAATAAAACAAATCAATAAAATTTTACAAAAATAATATTAAAATATATTTAATTAAGAAGGAATTAAAATTAAAACATTCAAGAAAACACCTTTAGCACCTCTCTTTATATTAATCCACGCCTCCCAGTTTGAAAATCGCTGGTTTAGATTCACAGCTATTTTGTTTTAATTTTTAAATCTAAAACCCCCAAAAAATAGTAATTCCTAATAAACATCAAATCTAGTTTTGATATTTGATATCACAAATAATTGAGCATCTGCCGCAACATAATCTTATAATCTCAACAGATGAAAATATTGTTTTAATTAATTTTCATTATTAAAACTTCATTTTAATGAGATTATGATTGAAATTAATAAAAACAAAATAAAAAACCAGCAAAAAAATAATAATTTGAAACATTCTGAGAAATTATATAAATAATACAGAAGACAATATAAACAAAAATACAAGTTCTATTTGTTTTAATAACTGCTCTGTTGACACACAATCAATGCACAAATAATTTCTGGATGGAAATTTAAGCTAAATAATTGTACGAGATTAAAACAAATTAATTTCTAACAAAAAGTTAAAGTAAATTTAAATACACATTAGATTTGAAAATTAATTACTTCTGTTCACTTTAAAAATTCTTATATTTCTTAATGATTTGTTTGTTACATGTTTTAGTTGATCGAGTTTTTTAAAAATGAGTTTTAAAATTGTTTTTGGTGTGATAAAAGCGCAGATTATTGTATTCATTTCCCCCTATTATATGTGATAATAAGGACAAAATTTAAAATAAAAATCAAAAATAATAAAATGTAATTATTAATAATAAATATTTTCAAAAATTATTATTTATTGGTTTATTTATGATTGATATTTTTAGAATCAAATTGTTTAATTGTTGAAAGTAAACTTTTTAATTTGATATTCGATACGATTTCTAATAGCACACTTTTAATTTTTTATTAATTAATTTTTAATAATTTTTATTTTTGTATTTTAAATCAGAATTATTTCATTTCTAAATTCATATAATATGTAATAATAATATTGCAAATAAATAGAATTCGGTAAAAGGATTACTAAAATAATAGTTATTTTCTCAACTATGATTACATAATTGTAATTTATCGAGGAAAAACACGAAGAAAGTAGTATGTCTTTTATTACATATATTTTAATTAAAAGAAAAATGTATTATTTTTAACATCTTTTTCAAGATGCTTTTTAAGTAAATACAATATAATAACGTTCTAAAATAAATATATTTTTTATTTTAGAATATGTCCAGTCTATAGAAGTTAAGCTAAATTATATAAATAATTTAAGGATTTCTTTTTATTAATATTAATTTATTAAAAGATTTTAATTCCATATAAAAAATCAGTGCTCACTGTTAGACGCAATTAAATTCAAATCTTCTTCAAGCATTTATTTTTTATAACAACTTCAAAATTGTGTCGTTTACTAGCGTATTTAAACACCGAGGCGTGATAATTATCAATATTAATGAAATTACTTGTCATACATTTAATTGATTTAATTTAATATAATTTAATATAGAATTTAAATTTAAAAATTTAACAGAAATAATTATTTTTACTAACTGATCTCACTTCTACCATTTAACCATAATAATTTTATATAGGGGTTTACTAACTCCTTACATCAACCATTCTTTAAAATGCTTTAACTTTTCTACATTCCTCGTTATTTTTCTCCCGTTTTCGTCTGTTAATAAGTAACTTCTTTCATGATTTCGTTTTATTATTGTGTATGGTCCTTCATATCTCTCGTGATCTCTGTTTCTAATTTCTTGTTTCACCAATACTTTGTCCCACACTTCTAAGTTCTTAGTTGTGCCATTTTCTTTCGCTTGCTGTCTTTTAGCCTCTAATTTCCACATGATTTCCTTTCTAACCACTTCATTATTACTATGCCATTGCGATCTATTAATCTTTCTCCCAAATATAATTTCTGCTGGACTCACTCCAGTAGTTTTGTGAGCTGTCGCATTTAAAACGTATTCTATATCAAGTATTAATTCTTCCCAGCTTTTTTTTAACTCCTTCTCTGAGTGACGCGTTAATATAGTCTCTTATAGTACGAAATTGTCTTTCAATTACACCATTAGTATTATGATGACACGGACTCGAAAATATCAACTCAATTCCTGCTGTCTTTGTTAGTTCTTTAATACTATTTGCTTCGAAATTCTTTCCACAATCAACATGTAGTTCCTTAGGGGCTCCAAATTTCAATATCCAATTATTTAACAAAACTGCCTTTATTGTATTTTCATCTTGCTTTCTAATAGGAGTTAGAGATATGTATATACTGTAATGATCGATTATTGCACAAATATATTTTTCTCCTCTGAAGGTTTCTCTTAATGGACCGCAAATATTCATGTATATTTTCTCCATAGGTTCTGAAGCTTGAATTACTTGGGTTTTTTCTTTTGACTTTGTAGTTAACACTTTGTTTTTCTGACATGCTTCACATATTGAAATAGTCTCTTTTACTTCATTTAGCAAATCTCCCATATCAAAATTGTTCCTAATATATTTCATAACTTTTTCTATTCCTGCGTGGCATAATAATAAATGTGTTTCCTTAATCATTTCTCGTCTTTTTGTTTCTGGTATCCATATTTTGTTTTGATTGTTATAGATAATATTTCCTTTTAACATATATCTATTATTTTTTCTTTCATTTATTTGATCTTTTATTTCTTGTATTTCTGCATTATCACTTTGCCATTCATTTCCATTATTTTCGGTCATCAATGTTAACAATCTAGTTTTTAATCGCCCTGATTTGGGGTTATCATGATCCATCAAACATTGTACACATTTGCCGCATGTATTTCTAGACAGCATATCTGAATTCGAATGCGCCGTACCTTTTCTGAACCTCATTTTTATGTCTAAATTGCTCAAGTAATTTATCCACGATTGGAACTGTGCTGTTATAGGCTTCTTTGTCGTTAACATAAAAGTTATTGCTTTATGATCAGTGCGCAAAACAAACCGTTTACCATATAAATAATGGTTGAAATGGCGACAGAAATAATATATAGCCAAAAGCTCTTTTCCTGTTATACAATATCCTCTTTCATGGCTACTCATTGCATGGGATCCATATGCAATAACGTGTTCATGCCCAATTTCATCTCTTTGTGATAATACAGCTCCAATTGTATCAAAGCTTGCGTCTGTATCGAATATGAATTCTTTCTTGAAATCTGGAAATACGAGAATTGGCGCTGTAGTCAACGCCATATTCATTTCTTCGAAAGCTTTCTCACATTCCTCAGTCCAGATTATTTCTTCACTATTGCTTCCACAATATGCTTTCTAGCGCTCTTGATTTTGTTGCATATTCCTTAATAAATTTCCGATAATAGTTACATATACCTAAAAAGCTTCTTAAATTCTCTTAGGCCTCTGAAATGATTTAATAGCCTCAATTTTACTTTGATCTGTCCGAATCCCCTGACTGTTAATAATTTGCCTTAAAAACTTTACTTCGCTCTTTAATAACTGACATTTTTCTGGGTTGATTCTCAATTTAGCTTCCCTTATTTTCTCTAGAACTTTTCCAAACACATTGTAATGTTCTTCAATTGTTCTTGTAAAAATTAAAATATCGTCTAAATACACCATAACTCCTTCTTTCCATAGATCTTTCAATATTTTTGTGTTTAATTCTTGGAATGTACCCGGTGCCGCCGCAATGCCAAAAGGCATTCTATTAAAACAAAAATGCCCTTCTTTAGTAGAAAATGCTGTCTTTTCTTGCGATTCTATGTCCAATTTCGCCTGATAATAAGCGTTCCCAAGGTCTATAGAACTAAAGTACTTAGATCCATGTAATGTATCTAGAATTTCTTCTACATTCGGCATAGGAAAAGCTTGTCTTTCAATAATCTTATTAAGCTGTCTAAAATCTAAACAAAGTCTGATATCTTTTTTGTCTTTTTCCACACACATACTAACGGCGTATCCTAAGGTGAATTACATCTTCTTATGATATCATTATTTTCTAAATTTTTTATAGCAGCATTTATTTTCTCCTCTAAATTGATGGGTTGTCTTCTGGGTTTTATCATAATTGGCCCTTCTTTTGTGATGATTTTATGTGCAATTAAATCAGTACATCTAATATCCCAGTTATTAGCCATAAAAACACTTTTATTGTTTTTAACAATTTCTAACAGTCTTTTATTTTCGTTTAATCCCTAGAATTTCTATTGCTTTTTGACATCTCTCGTTATCTGTAATCTTTTTCCGAAATCTAGCTTCTATTTCACACACAAATTCATTATATCCTTCTTCATTTTGCTTGACGTAGTTTAATTCAATTCCAAACTCTTTCTGCAATTCCACTCCGCCTATTATATCTGAAACAACATTTTTAACTATTATAAATGTTATTTTTCTTTCCATATTACCAATTCTAACATCAATATATATTTTTCCGTTTGTCTCTAATTTACTATCATTTGCACATCTTAACATCTCATCTGTTTTTATGATTTTCACATTCACTAATTTGTCCACAACTGCTTCTGCCATTACATTTACTCTTGCTCCTGTATCTAGTAAGCATTCTATTCTATAGCCCTGAATTTCAAGAGTTGTACTCGGTCTACCTTGCATTTTGTCATAACTCAGTTTCGGTCGTTTCCATTCATCTTTAGTGAAAATATTTTGCTATTCTGATATTTCATTAATCCACCCGATTTCATTTCTCTCTAATTTATCTTCTGCCTTTTTAATAAATTTATAAACTTTTTCATTTACTATTTTATTATTATATTCTGCTTCTTTAATTTCATTATACTCTTCTTGATTCTTAGGATTATTATTATTATTTATTAAAGATCGATCAGCATTAAAATAACTAGTAACATTTAAAATTATTTAAAGGAAACTTTTTAAAATTACAAATTTTATTACATAAAGGTTGTACATTACTATAAAGGTTCTACATTATTATTCTACATTATCTATAAGGATTATTTACACTATTAAATTTTTATGACCAATATTTACATCAATATCCAAATTACCTAGTATATTGCTCCGATCATTGCCTCCCGTGTCGAAGCATGTACTTTTGGGTGCTGAATCTGCTCATATTTGTCTCCTGCATCATCTGAATACTCCAGTGGCATCGTCTCATCATTAGCTTCAATTGCTGCAATTGTTCTTCCTGGATTGTTGATCTTTTGTTGATAGCTTGTGGGTCGATGGTCATAATAATTATTGTTTCTCATGTTTGAATTAATTTGAAACTTCCTTCTTTCCAAATTTGTATAGCAGTCAATCTCATTGTGTCCACGTAAGTGACATCTCTGGCATTGAATCGTTGAACATTCTCGCCGTACGTGGCCTTCAACTCCGCATGCAAAACACGTCATTTTCATTTTCATTTGGCATTCTCGAATAATATGACCAATTTTCTTGCATTTCCAGCATTCCAATTGTCGGTTACTGACGTTTCGCTGCTTGAAATTATTATTTCCGTTTACCATTTCTCTTTGAGCAACATCTCTGTAGCTTCTGTAGTTTTGAACAACCGGTGAAGTCTTCACAACATTAATATGGCCCATAATTTTGTTTACCTTTTCTAATTTCTTTATTGTCGCTTTTATTTCTTCTGATGTTTTCAAATCTTTCATCTCGATCTCTTTTTTAACTTCTCGATTTCTTACACAGTTTGTAAGCAGCATTTTTCTATTTCTTCTTCATCCCATTTGTGCGCTATTAATTTCTTTGTCATCTTTTTAATTTTCTCTATAAAAGTTTCGGCTGAATCTGATCCTTGTTCATAACTCAAAGCTTCTTTGAGATCATCTATTAATGATGTCGGTTTCCAAAATGCACATCGAAGTTTCTCTTCCATAGTTTTTCCTTCGGCTGCTTCATAATCTTCCATTAGCGATCTGTCAAGTAATGTTGTAGTTAATATTACTTGCATTCTAATTGTTGTTTTTGTCGCGCCAAAAAATCTTTGACAATCCTTGATAAAACTTTCTAGATCATCGCCTTTGTGAAATTTCTCTGCTTATCAATAAATCCGTGGTCGTGGTCACCATGTTAGACACAATTAAATTCAAATCTTCTTCAAGCATTTATTTTTTATAACAACTTCAAAATTGTGTCGTTTACTAGCGTATTTAAACACCGAGGCGTGATAATTATCAATATTAATGAAATTACTTGTCATACATTTAATTGATTTAATTTAATATAATTTAATATAGAATTTAAATTTAAAAATTTAACAGAAATAATTATTTTTACTAACTGATCTCACTTCTACCATTTAACCATAATAATTTTATATAGGGTTTACTGACTCTTTACACTCACATTTTTATGTTATTTAAAATTTAATTGCAAAATATTAAATAATTTTAATTTAATGAAAACATTACATCTGATACCGGGGAAAATTTTCAGATGTTTGGCGGGAAATTAATAAAACATAATCAAAAGTTTCAATTATCATGTTTTCCATATCTTCATTGGTTTACTTGATAATTTCTCTAGTCCCCGGTTTTTCCATTCCCCCCATAAATTCACTGTGATCCCTATATGAGCAAATGGTTCTCCTTAAGAATGATTGAAATAAATAAACTAAAATAATATAAAACTACATTGCAGAATTTTAATAGTGTATTATTAAAACAACTGAAAAACATTAAAAAATATATTGTATATATTGTTTAAATTTACAGAATATAAAAAATTGGAGTTAACAGAGATCGTTCAAACTAAAAATAATGATGATTGAAAAAAATCTGCTTTATTATGGCCTGATAAAAACTGTTTCACACTAATTGAACCCGATCAAATAGAATTAATAAAAATAATAAAGATTTGAGGAATATTTGACTGATGGAAATAGTCTATGTAATTCTTCAAAAATACAAAAAATTATTTTTAAATATTCAATATTAATTATTTAAAATTTTCCATTCTGAGTTCAGATTTAAATCTGATTGAGAATAAATGAAGATTATTTTATACGGGAAGCTGTAGGCTTAGAATAAGCAGTATGAGAATAAATTAAAACATTAAAATGCATTAAAAATGTTTGATGAAATACTTGACACGGTAATGAATTGTCTGGCTGCCTTCATCAAGAAGGTTGATTGAAGTTTTTATAGAGTTAAAATAATAAAATATTGAGTTTACATTTAAAGACATTTTCCAATTAAAAATAAATAATTTTTGAAAAAATCGTTATTAATTAAAACAATGTTACAAAAATATATTCTTAATATTTATTTTTTATTATTATTATTTATATTTAAATCAATAATTTGGAATAAATAATATATAATAAATCTCACAGATCTCGCAACTTTTCATTATTCATGGAATTAAAAGTTTGATTATATCCATTGGAAATCATTGGAATCATTCTGTAATGGAGATATTAATCTCGAAACGAAAAATAACTCACAGAATTGAGAATATTGTTTAAATGTTGAGAAATAATTTCATTGGTTATCTATGTTTATTAACGTACATATTAGACATTATGATTATAAATTATTTCCTGCCTATCCGAATCCACAAATTGATGGTTTACATTGTTAGCAAATACAATTATTCCCATTGTCACTCTTTCAGAAATGGTCCAATTAGTATTTCACATTTTGTTCTTCAGTAAATCGTTTGTAAAAATAAAACAAATAAATTTTCATGTATTTTTGTTTGAATTAAATCAATTCATAAGATTTCTTAAATGTAATTATTTTCAATATAAGTTTCAATTTTGGAAATTTAATTTAATTAAATATAATTTAATAATATAATAAAATTTAAAATTTGAATATTTTCTTTAATTAGAGAAATTTTTTTCGATAAAAATAAAATAAAAAAATAAGTTTAGAGCAATAAATATAAATGATAAGAATGTAAATTAAACTGCCATATTTGACATATCTTTAACTGAATCAGATTTCTTGATTTTATTAGCTGTTGACATTATATCATTTACAATGGAAATATTATGGAAATAATTTTTACCTTTAAAATATTTTTTTTAATTTTATGATCAACTCATAATTTGCGTAAAGATTGGGGAAATACTTCTCCTGTGGCTATTGTACTTATTTATAGCAATTATAGAATACATTGAATTTACTTTACCATACGATACCCGTTCAATGATCAAAGTTAAAACTGTGTCGAATGGGTAAATACTCGCGAAAATTGAGTGTATCTTTGTACACTTTATTTGTCAAGTTTTTGGTGGGTTCGTGGACTACCGTTGGAAGGCATGTGTCCGATTTATACAGGTCTCATATTTATTACTTACCCTTTCGAAGAATACTTAAAATTGAAGGAACGATTGCTAACAAATATTTGTTATAGGTTTACAATATACGAAACACGATAGTTCCATAGATATTCCGCGTATTGGTCGGTCTCTTATGAGTTTCCATTCTAACTGGACCACGGCATTCATTACGGCAGCGCTGGCATCCTTCAGCACCTGAGTCAGTAAACAAATCTAATGTTCCATTAAAAATTAAAGGAAATTAAACATATCTCCGTATTCTCAAATAAAGTGACGCAAGTGATGATTATTATATAATTTATAACGAAATACGAAGATTCCCCAGTTCCTTTGACTAACATTTATTAATACTACAAGACGTCGGGTATTCCTATTGGCGTTAAAGTTCTTTTTGAATGACCCAAAAGATGGGCTTCCTGACCTCTCACTGTCTTGTGCATTTATTTTTACTAGGCTCGTATCGTTTGCTTGGAACTGCTACGTGGCGTTGACTTGATGGATTGGGGTTCGACCGATCTTAGTAGGACAATTTGGCTGGTAAAATAGTTGTCAACTTCCTGTTACCTGAATTAGGTCTTTAGCTATTTTATCCTAATTTTTAACGCTCGGAATTCCACCCTATCTTAGGTGTGTGTACCTAGAGTTGCTGTATGCCCTGCATCTTCTTTTTCATATCTTCTGGTCTAAACCAGGAGTGTTCCATCTCCCTAAACCGTCTTGTCAGTTTCTCGATCCTGGTCAGCAAACTGCCGATCAATTGCATGACCACTTCACTGTTCGTCCGCATACTCTCCTTCAATCGCCGCACTAAAAACATACGATGACAATAACCCAGAAAACGTAGTACTCCTGAACCTCTCCATCCTCATTTTATCTAGTCGTCTTACTGTACCCAATTTTCATTTCTCGCTTTATCCCGATCTCGTCTTGTAATTACTCATGCATACATACATATCACTACTCATCTCAACGCAGATCAAGTGTAACACTAACAACTACAATTCACAACCCGGGGAAATATTATCTTTCCCTCTATTCCCTCATACACAAATCACAGTCACACATATTATCATCGTGCCATCATACATTATCTACAAATAAAACTTAAATAATTTGATGAAATTTTATTTCAAAAAAATTGGTTATATCACTAACATCCTCAAGTTGATCTCGTGGATCGAGATTGCGTGTAGTTCCATGGCTCTGTCTTTATGTACCAGGTAACGCCTTCGGGAATTTCCAACTCCCGGTTTATGGAGTTGAGAAGGAGTAGTTCATCCTATGTTGTTGCTTCACATCGGTGTCCAGAATGAATGTCCGTTTGACAATGATTTAATTTACTACGCCCAAAAATGCCGCTTTTCACTATGAAGATAGAAAACGATTATTCGAACCGTCCTCAGATAAAGGTGCCAAACGCTGGGGCTACTGGTTTATCACAGCTCTGATCTAAGTTGAAACGAACAAGAAAGAGGGAGATTCTCGAAATTGACGCGATCGATTTGAACAAGTTTGTTCTAAAGTTACCTACTAGATAACCTCTAAAGATTTACTTCCAAACAGATAAATCAACTGATAAAGTTGGTATCTGTTGACGGGATTTTAATTTACTTTCGAAAGTAACTATATATAAAGGTATTTTACTCAATAGTTAGTACCTTGTTTTATTTAAGGCAATTCTGGTTAGTAAATCGCTACTGAATTTTGTTAATGATCGATTCAGAAATGCTTTACCATTTCTAATGATCTGATCAACAGAAGCTTCGAATTTTGTATGACACCAACTGTTATTATTCTCTACACTAATTCTAATATAATCCGCACAATTAATACTAATATCTCCAGCTGTTGCTCAATTATATCAATATTCATTAATTGTTGATTTAGCTCAAGCTCCTGAGTTTATTGTCCACCTTTTCTAAAATACTTTCTTAATTTATACTAAATTTCTACTATCTATATATCATTTTTAGTTATTGTTTATTATCATATATATATATATATTTATATTTATATTTATTAATTATAGTAATTTATTTATACCAATTATATAATATTTCTATATATAGTAATTATTTATCTTTTTAGTATTTATTTATTCCTAATTTTCATTTTACAATGACTTAGCCATTTATGTCTACAATCTATCTAACACCACCCCAACAATCCACCCACACACTTCACCCGGTCCGGCCCGCACTTCCTTACACCCAGACTCAACAATCAGAAAAATAAAAGTACGCGAGTGGAATGACCACTTTGCTTTCAATAATTCTTTTAAAAATCGTCAGTTTCATTGTCCCACTTCATTTTAGTTGCTTCTGCCATTATTGACATATATTTCTCATAGAGTCTGCAATTAATTTAGCGAAGTTTTAGCCATGTTTTTATTAGGAATTCTAATTATAAAGAATAAATGTAATTATTTCCTCTCTGGATGTCTGAAGCATTAACTAGTTCACTAATTGCCTGAAGTGTCCGTCACTGTAAGTTGTGATATAATCTCCACTCAGTATATCTTTTTATCTTCATTTATAATTCCTTCTCTCTCTCTTTATTTCTTATTAGTTTCTTATTTTTTGGAAAACAAAACTGGAATTTGGTATTTTTATGTGATTCAATCGAATAATCTATTAATTTAGGAAATATGAAGTGCTAAAAGTCTAATATTTCAAAATGTCTACAACAGCCGAATTGTTTGTGATTGGATTTAACTCTACTCTCTCAGTATTTTATTAATTGTATAAATATTCATGAATTAATTAAGCTCCGATGTCCATTATATTAAATAATAGCAGAAAAGACATTGTAAAAAATATAAGATTAAGTCTGTCATGTAAAACAGAGAAATCTTTAATATATTAACTCGGTAATTACCTGTAATACAGCTGGAAATAATGTAAGGGAAATGGATCACAAAGACGAGACATCATTCCAATCATATAGAATGTTGAAAGATATCACAATGTGTAACCCGATATGTATTAAATTAAAATTATTGAAATTAATTATAAATTTTCCCGAATAGTCCATTGCTATTTTTAGAACTGTATGTAAAGAATAAAGAATATTACCTTAAAATTGGATCATGCTACGTAGGTCATAAGAAGTACGGTATTTACTAAAAACAAAGCTTCTTAGGCACCATACAAAATGACTTTTGATAAAGAATCATATATATATTTTTAATACATGTAATTATTGTAGCTGGTCTTTTTGATATTATATTTGGTGCAATATCGGTTTTATCTTTTTTTAGCAGGTTCATTTTATGTAAATGTTTTAAATGAGTACGCAACCCAGATGTACTTCCACCTACTGACTTCACAGATACCAATAATTTTGGCTTTTCCAAAGTATTTCCAAGTAGTTGAAGTCATGTTGGTTTTGTTTTCATCAATTTTTGTTTTAACAGATAAAATCGAAAATTAACACAAGATTGATTGTAGAAAACTTGAATTTAAATAACAAAATATTGAGAAAGATTTTGGTTTTTTTTTATAAAATTTTATATGAACTAAATTCTTGTAAAAATTGATTATTAAATTTTTGTATTTCATTTTTAAGGATCTAAAAATATTAGTATTTGAAGTTACAATAACGATACTACCGATAACATTTTGAGATTAATTCCGGTAATACCGGTATTGCAATCCCTAATCCTCACCTCTCATACTTACAAATGAAACCACATAATTTCAAATTTATACGGTTATTTACAATACAAAACTAACCGCAAAAATAAATAACCATTAACATATTGTTAACATATAATTATTTTCAAATTATTTTCAAAGTATGCCGGAAAATACATTTAATTTAGAATCGGACAGCTTGAGGTTCAGAGAAAAAGACGAAAATATATCGTAAAATTTAATTATAAAATAATTTAGTAAATATAAACTTTCTTTAGATTTACAGATATTTCTCAGGATACCTTTTTACGAAGGTGAAAATCTGACAATGTAAGATTTATTCATTAAATTACAAAACATTAGAAATTGCAGAAAGAAATTCGCAATTCGTAAATTTAAATAAATTATTTTAATAAATTAATATTTTCATAGATATACAGAAAATGACAAAATTTGGCTTTTTAATGTCTTTCCTTCTTTCCTAATTGTATTAAAAAATAAATGTTTTCGGCGATTACTTTATTTATTTATAGTTAAAAAGATATTCGTCATTATATGGAAATAATTCCAATTAATTTCATAAAATTCCTAAAAATAACCTGAAATTTAATAATCAATATTTTATATTATAAATGCTGACTAATAGTAATATTTAAGAAATTGAATAATAATCTCATAATTGTATAAAATCAAAATTCAAGTATTAAAAGTTACTTTAAATAAAGAAATTACCTGAAAACCATCTTTAGAAATTGAATAAAAGAAGTTATAAATATTTTTAGGGTCAAGGTCATTAGATGACTCATCGAGGTAATTTAAACAAAGACCACGACTCATCGAATGACTGATCAAGGTCAACCTTGGGGCCACATGACTCATCCGATGACTCATCAAGGTCAAAAAATTTAAACATTTTTAAAAATTTAAACATTATCATTTAAACAAAGGCCATGACCAAGGGCATTTTAAGGTCGTGTGACTCATCCAAGGTCATTCTCAAGGTCACATAACTCATCAGGGTGACTCCTCAAGGTCATATTATTATTTTTAAAAAATATTATTATTTTATTATTATTTTTCAAAAATATTATTAAGTATGCTAGCGGTGCCAATACTATTTGGCATGCAAGACTTTATTATTCCCATCATCCAATATTATTAAACGATACCTCATTTTAGAGCTTGGTGCAAGACCTTTCGAATAAGCTATTAAAGGTATCATCATCGTTATTATTGGTGATGTTATTAGCATTTTCCAAAGACCATATTCAAGGTCATTTGACTATTTTATTAATATTTTTAAAAATATTATTTTTTCAAGGTCATATCTTAAAATTTAAATTTACAGAGTTCCCGCCAACGAAAATTATGAAACGATGGCTCATTTTAAAACTCAATGCAAGACCTTTAGAATGAGCTATCTTATTATTATAATAATAATTATTTCTAAAGATATTATTATTATTATTATTATTATTATTATTATTATTATTATTATTATTATTACATTATTATCACTTTATTATTATTATTTTATTTTTTCAAGGTCATATTATTATTTTTCAAAATATTATTAATTTCAAGCTCATATTTAAATTTTCCGCCAATGGATTTTATTATCTAATAACTCACTTGAAAGGTATTTGAGAGGTGATTATTTGAGACAATCAAAAGTTTATGGTGAACCTTCAAATATATAAAAACCTTCAAAGGGTCCAAAACCTTAAAAACCTTATAAAATATACTTATAATATATATCAAACAAAAGATAATACAAAGGTGAGTATGATGGTCAGATCCTTGAAGGTCCAATGGTAAAAGGTTTAAATTTTTAAGGTCATTTAAACAAAGACCATGACTCATCCACTGACTCACCAAGGTCATTAAAGTACATATGACTCATCATTTTTTAAACAAAAATATTATTATCATTATTATTATTATTATTTTCAAAGTAATATTTTCAAAGTTATTTTCAAAGTTATTTTGAAAATTCTTATTATTACTATTATTATTATTTTTATTATTATTATTATTATTATTATTATTATTATTATTATTATTATTATTATTATTATTATTATTATTATTATTATTATTATTATTATTATTATTATTATTATTATTATTATTATTATTATTATTATTATTATTATTATTATTATTATTATTATTATTATTATTATTTGTAATTATTCATAAAACTTAATTTCTACGTCAATTTCATGATTTTCAACATTTTCATCATTTGCATGAAAATTTTTATAATTGTCAATATTTTCATAATTTCCAACTTTTTCAAAATTTTCATGGTTTTCATAATTATTAATATTTTCATGGATTTTTAACATTTTCATAAATTTCTACATTTTCAATATTTTCATTATTATTTCAGGAACATTTTCATCAAATATTTTTCAAAGTAATATTTTCAAAGTAATATTTTCAAAGAATTATTTCCAAAGAGTTTTTCAAAGTTCTTCTTCTTCTTCTTCTTATTATTATTATTATTATTTTAAAAGGTATTTTCAAAGTTATATTATTTTCATGTAATTATTGTTATTATTGTTATTATTATTATTATTATTATTATTATTATTATTATTATTATTATTATTATTATTATTATTATTATTATTATTATTATTATTATTATTATTATTATTATTATTATTAAATTAAATTTAAAAACAAGTCAATAAAATATAGCAAATTATCAAGAAATTAATTAAATTTGTGATTTTGAAAGATATATCACGTTATAATTGCTATATAATTGGCTGAATCGATGAAGAATTATGATCAATCAATATATATCATCTCTATATATATCATCTCTATTTAGGTATTTGATGGTAAATATGGTGAAATATTTGTAGAAAATATTGATTTTAGTGAATTTTGATCTTTTAGTGGGCTCTTACTAAATTATTTCAATGAGGATGTTTGGTGTCTGTAACAATTAAATAAAATTCATATTTTGAAGAATTTTCTATGGATTTTAAGAGAATTGATATATTAAATGGCTGATATATTAAAGTCGGTTGGATATAGTGAAGGTTCAGTTAAGATGGTAATTAATGATTTTTAAGGGGGTATTTAAAGGGGTAGAAATATTTTGTGAGGGACCGATTAAGGTGGAAATGTTTGCAATCTCTATTTAAATCGACAATGTTCTTATTGGTAAAATATTAAATTTTCAAGGGAAATAGTCAGTATTTAGCTATGAATTACTAATAGTTCCTGTGAAATTATATCGTTTTAGAGGTTTATTAGGTTGTGATGAATGTTATTGCACAGTAATTTTGATTTATGTTTTAGAACCAGTTTTTATTAATTATCTACTGTTTTATTAAGTCGTTTAGGGTTAATGATAAATTTACTTGGTTTTGACAATGAAATATTTGAAATGTTTAGAATTAATTGGGATTGATATGAAAGATTATTTCTTTAAATTATTTTATTTAAGAAGTTATTTTATTCATTGTGCGGATATCAGTGAAGGAAATTTATGATTTTAATTAGATTTCTAGAAATTAAATCGGTTGAATATTAAGGGTAAAATCTATTGAAGGAATATTGTTATCGGATGGATAAATCTTTTAATGATATTTTGCTAAATTACCTTTGCTAAATATTATTTTAAATGACTAAAGAGAAAATTAACCAATATTCATAAATTGATCGCACAAAATATCCATGTTTTGGTAAAAGTTACTCAAGCATCTTAACCTATATAACCATGTATTTCTCACAAAGATATATTACGCCCAATGATCATCTCATTAAATTTGAAAATAATTGTTACTTTATAATATATATTTCTAACTAATAAGCACCTTAATTGGTTAAATGATAACCAAATGATCGTATTTCTAATATGACTCCTTTTTGCCTCGAACAAAGATAAAAATTTACTTCAAATGATAAAGAATTTCTACCAAAATTATCAATGAATATATGTTTCTATTAATAACCATGCATTTCTCACGAAATTATATTAACTATTGTAATGAACATTAGATGAATAAATTACCTATGAAATACTAAATATTCATATCTTACCTTTTGCTAAATATTATTTTAAATGAGTAAACATGACTAAGTTAACCAATAAATTAGTCGCTCGAAATAAAAGTTCGGTAAGTTACATTCAAAATATTCAAATTATTCACGAATTTCAGATATCTATTATCATCTATTTCTCACTAAATTACCTAAGAATTTTTAACTAATATACATATGCCTTAATTAATATACCCTTGCAAAATGTTGAATGTGACCAGTACCCTTACGACAAATACACATAGGGGGACAGAATATATTTAATTTGTTGTATATTGCCTTGATACATCAAAATGTCAGATAATATTTATAAATTAACTAAAAAATACACAAAAATACTATATTACCTAAGAATTCAGTTATGTTTCTAGTTAAATAATTGAAATAATTGGTATATGTATCAACTATATCAAAATATTTGTTATGAATCTTAGAATAACCATATTTTAATTAAATGGTACAGCCAAAAACCAGGGATTTCTAACTAAATTTGTAAATTTATCTGGAAATATTTTACTTAAAAAATCACTATATATTTAAAATAACCATGTACTTTTCACTAAATTGCCTAAAAATTTGCTATATGGTATTGTTAAATAAAATAATCATAATAATAAAATTAAAAATAATAATATTATGTCAGGGCATGAAAAAATAATATAATTATATGACTAATAAATTTGCAATAAATGGGCATGATTAACAAAGACACTAAAAATATCATCTTTGCATTTTGTCGAAGATGATTATGGCAGTAATATCAGAAGAGAATCAATGGACAGAAGAAAAGTATCATTTAGTCATAATGATCTATAATAATTATAAATATAATTGTATATATAATTGTATATAATATATAATTGTATATATAATTGTAAATATCCATATATATAAATAACCTTAAAACATTAATACAAATATTAAAACAAAATGAATTAATAATGAATATGTTTTAATCATAAAGTATTACAATGAAACAATAAATTTATAAAAACAAATTAAATCATTTATTTACGAAACAATAATAACCAATACTACTGTAACACATAATGTCAACTTTAAAATATTGGTTATGGTTTCTTCGGCTTTTCCAGCATCTTCATGATTCTTACGAAGATATTTTTCCCATTTTGATGAACTCATGGGTATATTTCATTCTGAATAATCTAAAAATAATATCATATAATATAAATACCAAACCATTTCATTCATCATATCATCAACATTTGGTAGTTACGTTCGTGCCCAATATATTTAATTACCAAGATTATTTCATATTATTCAATGTTTGAAAATTTTCTACGTTATAGTACCGTCATTATGTATAGTAATAATTCATTTGACTTTGATATTGTATTGATTTGTATTGAGAACTTGCATGTATATAGTATGATATTCATTAATCAGTGTTGAACAGGCTTGACAATTGTGAACATTCTTCTCGTGACACTTAGAACAAACAAACCGAAACTTGATTTTATTTACAAATTGAACAAGTACCTTTTCTTAACATCGTTCAGTTTTTCCGGCTTTTGCTATCCATTCATAAATCAATCTACTATATCCCGGTCTCAACCTTAAATACATGCAACTCCAAAAGTATTCATTCAGTGAATCGTTGTTTACCAATGTTATTTTGTAACCATGGTTGAACCTTCAAATGTGTAAGTAACATCATATTGTATAACAATAATAATAAGCATAACTAGTATCCTTGCAACCTGTTGAGTATGAGCAATACCCATAGGGGGACAAAATATTTTTTCGGATAGACTACGAGTATATAATAATAATAATAATAATAATATAATAATAATAATAATAATAATAATAATAATAATAATAATAATAATAATATACTTTGAAAATAAATAATAAGAAATTTGAAAATAATTTTGAAAATGTTAATAATATTTTATAATATTTTATAAATAAACTAAGGATTTTGAAGAAAATAATCATCAAATATTGAAAATCGTAAATTGATGCAGAAATTAAGTTTTATGAATATTTAAGTAAATAATAATAAAACATCGAAAATAAAATAATAAGAACTTCGCAAATAATAATAATAATAATAATAAAATTAATAATAATAATAATAATAATAATAATAATAATAATAATAATAATAATAATAATAATAATAATAATAATAAGAAGAAGAAGAAGAAGAAGAAGAAGAACTTCGAAAAAATTCTTCGGAAATAATTCTTTGAAAATATTACTTTGAAAATAATTCGTTGAAAATATTACTTTGAAAAATATTTGATGAAAATGTTTCTGATATAATAATGAAAATATTGAAAATGTTAAAAATCCATGAAAATATTAATAATTATGAAAATCATGAAAATATTGAAAATTATTAAAATATTCATGCAAATGATGAAAATGTTGAAAATCATGAAATTGACGTAGAAATTAAGTTTTATGAATAATTACAAATAATAATAATAATAATAATAATAATAATAATAATAATAATAATAATAATAATAATAATAATAATAATTATAATAATAATAATAATAATAATAATAATAATAATAATAATATCTTTAGAAATAATTATTATTATAATAATAAGATAGCTCATTCTAAAGGTCTTGCATTGAGCTTTAAAATGAGCCATCGTTTCATAATTTTCGTTGGCGGGAACTCTGTAAATTTAAATTTTAAGATATGACCTTGAAAAAATAATATTTTTAAAAATATTAATAAAATAGTCAAATGACCTTGAATATGGTTTTTGGAAAATGCTAATAACATCACCAATAAAAACGATGATGATACCTTAAATAGCTTATTCGAAAGGTCTTGCACCAAGCTCTAAAATGTGGTATCGTTTAATAATATTGGATGATGGGAACAATAAAGTCTTGCATGCCAAATAGTATTGGCACCGCTAGCATACTTAATAATATTTTTGAAAAATAATAATAAAATAATAATATTTTTTAAAAATAATAATATGATCTTGAGGAGTCATCGTGATGAGTTATGTGACCTTGAGAATGAACTTGGATGAGTCATACGACCTCGAAATAACCTTGAAGAGGCATGGTCTTAGCTTAAAAGGTCTTGAAATTTTTTTGACCATGATGAGTCATAGGATGAGTTATATGCCCTCAAGAATGACCTCGATGAGTCATCCGATGAGTCATGGTCTTTCTTTAAATTACATTGATGAGTCATCCAATGACTTTGAACCTAAAAATATGACCTTGGTGAGTCATTCACTGACCTTGAATGAGTCATTGTCTTTGTTTAAAATTTTTTCGTACTTTTAGACTTAGCATATTTTTTAATTTTTAGGGGTGGAGGGGGTGTGCTGGGGGTGGCATATCCCACTACTATCAACGTGTATTATAGAAGTAACTAAATTTCGGAATTGGGTGTGTGTTGTGTTTGTGTGTCATTTTTTCTACCACTTTCTCACTCTATATTAAATGTGTTTGTTCATTGCAACGCTAAAAATCAACACACAGGTAAGTTTGTATGTTAATATAATATACATGTATTGATTTTTTTTACATTATAGATGCGTTTGTTCACTGCAAACGGGTGTATTGCTTCCTTTCTATAATTCATTTGTAGGCAAAGTTGGATTTACAATAAAAACTAAATATCAAAACAAATTACAGTTGTCATTGTAACTTCGCCTCAAAATAACAAATAAAAAAGTAGATGTCGAAGATTTTGTTACCAAAAATAGAAGGTAGGCTCATTGATCTCATCTTCATAATTATGCTTAAATACATGCTTTCAATAAATATGTAAATTAAAATTTTTACTTTTTTCAATGCTTTTTTACAAGTGGATCGCAAAACCTTTACGATTTTAATATCAAAAAATTGGGACTGTTAATGATCCTTAATGTGTTACAATTTTCATTAAAATGTTTTTATTGAGCTCTGAAAATTAATTGTTATTTGAAACTGTCAATATTTACTATTTTGGAACATAATAAAATTAAATTGAAAATATCTGTCGGCAAAAATTGAATCAAAATTAAATTAAAATATTTTATGTCATTTTTTAAAGTTTTTATCCGAAATTCGACAACCTGAGAAATTATTAATTTAATTGGGATAATTAATGTTTTATGAGAGTAATTTTGAAGGCAAAATAATATATTTTAAGAGATACTAGATGGTCAAAGGGGTAATGTCTATAAAACACTTAAATAATTATATTCTCTTTGGTTTTGAGTTATGCCGACCACTACATGTCCCATTAATTTATAAATACAAAATGTTTTAATGCTATAATAATCTTAATTTTAATTATTTGCTGTTGTATTGTTATAAAAACATTTAATGACCTTAATTGACAAGATACCCAGCACCGGCGCTAGAGTTTCAGATGATGTGTGAAAATTGCATATTACCGCCTTCGCATTCCATAATAAGAGTAAAAAAACGATAAATGCATACATAACAAAGCAATATAACTTTATTACTTTTAATTTAATTCATATTTATTATAAAAACATAAAAATCTTATGAAAAAAAAATTTCTGTACAATTTTGCCGCCTTTTGTATTTTTCCGCCGTGGCGCCTGCGTGAAAATCACGCATTGTACCCGCCTCACACCGGGCCTGAAAATACCTGAACAGTTTTTTTTAATTTTCTACCCGTTTTCCCCTAATTCCATTATTTACATATTAGATGACCTAAGTTATATATATATATATATATATATATATATATATATATATATATATATATATATATATATATATATATATATATATATATATATATATATATTATCAATGAAAGCGTTACAAATAGATTTATACCTGTTATCGTAACTCCAAAATACGACATAACTAACATTATCAAAAATTTATTAAAGAATCAATTCTTGTACAGTTGTGATCGGTATTTGATCAGTTCATGATATTGACTGTATTGTAGTTCTGGTGCTGGGTGATGAGTTGCATATGAATCTCTAGTGAATTCTAACTTTACTTTACTGTACTCCATTTTTGGACGTTCGTTTTTCTATCTTCTTATTTAAACAAGTTTTTTAAATCTTTTATATTTTTATATAATAATTTAGTATAATATAATATAATATTTTCTATTTATGTAAATTTATAAATATACATAAAATAGGAACTGTCAATATTTACTATTTTGGAACATAATAAAATTAAATCGAAAATATCTGTCGGCAAAAATTGAATCAAAATTAAATTTAAAAATTAAAAAACGTCTGTTATACCTGGAAAGAAGAAGATCTCAATTTAAAATACATTTAAAATACATAAAAGAGTATCATCATAGATTTTAACAATCGTTTATAATGTTTGCATATTCAACTTAGGTTCTTAAAGATGCATTAACTTTGATGATGGCGATATATTAAAGTCATTTTTAAGTTAGATAAATAAATTTTATATTTTTATTTCAGTTTTAAAAATTTTCTTAATTTAAATAAATAATAAAAATATATAAACTTGTTTTCTGAATATGAATAATTTTACAAAACGTTAATTGAATAGAAAATAATTCAATTTATTTTTAATTTTTATGCTCCATGACTAGTTTCAAATGAAAGTAAAATTATCTGTATTTTCATTGAAAAGGATTATTCGTTTGATTTATTGAAATAAAAATAATATTTATAAAATTTAAATTTAACTAAGATAATTATTTTAATTTGTTATTTTTGGTTATAATTTAAAAAATTTAAGATTCGTATTGAAAATAAAATTTTAAAAATATAAATATCAAAAATGATGAAAAGAAAATATATAATGAAATATATGTTTAAATCGATCTCCATTATTAAAACTCGCAAATATTTAAAAATTTTAATTAAATAGAAATTTTTGAAAAGAAGAATTTTTAATTCAATAATAAAAGTCAAAAAAAGTTTAAAAATGGTAAATGTAATTTTAAAATTTATAAGTTAAATAAAATCCAATTTTATGTCAAATTGAAGTCATATTGTGAAAGTTTTCATACAAAATATTTTCCTTTTCAATATAGGCAGTTGATTTTCTGTTAGAAAATATTTCTTTTAGCATAGATAAAAATTTATCAAGGTCTCACGTGAATCAGTGACAATAAATTGGTTAATACAATTTCAATTTAAATTATGTATTTTGCGTCAATAATAAAATAATTAAATAAAATAAAGCAAATTTAATGCAGCTATGCAAATGAGGATAAATATATTTTAAATTCACAAAATTTTGAGTCAAAGAAATTAAAGTTCCAAATTCAATTTAAATTGGAAAACCAAATTCAAGTGCAGAAATTAATTAAAAATTTGAAAAATAGAAAACTCAATATTTTTCGAGGAAAAAGGTATGAGCAGGTTGCAAATGAAAATGCTTAATATGAATATGATAATTATAATTCGATGGGAAATCTTAGACAGAATTATTACAAAAATACAAATTAATTAATTAATTAAGATCTTGTTTAAATCATTTCAAAAAGAAAGAATATTTCTACGTATTTATTGAATAACCCAAATATTTATAAAATAGCCTTTCTAATTAGAGAAAATATTGCCAGCTTCTGTGTCAATTTATTACGCTATTTTTCACTCAGTTAAATTACTTGTAGAAAAATGTAATTTGTTTTATTAACAAATTATTTATTGCATTTTGTTTGTGTTCAGTAAAGAATTGGGTTGAATATTTTTTTATCTAAATAAAACTTTCCACTGAAAAATATGTAAAATTTCTAAACTAAATCATGCGAAAATAATTTTTTCAGATACTGTTTTATATTATTTATTTATGATATTCTCGTGGCTGTGCTTTGGAATTTCGGTTGTGTTGGTGTAAATCATTTTCAGAAAAAATTGTGGGATAAATAACATCGTATCTGATATTACAGTTTAATTAAAATAAACATATGGCAATCAAAATGTCAATCACTCATTTAGTTTTTATTGAATAACTCAATCACCTTATTTTATTTTGTTTTTCTTTTCTGTCAGTTTTTATTTGGGTTAGTCTTTAAAATTTGCAAAACAATCTTTCAAAAATTAGCCATTAATATGAAATAGTTTTTTTTATAATTTAAATTTGTTACATTTTAGCATACAAGTTTTATTTATCTAAATAATTTTCGTTTTAATTTTTAAATCATTAAAACAATTAATCAATAAAATTAATTAAAATTGTTTTAGTTAATTTCCATTTCCATGCATGATAAATAAGTTAAGATTGTTTGACTAGCACTTTTTTTTGTATAAAATTTTTTTTGTATAAAAAAAATTTTGTATAAAATATTGATTTTTTGTCGTATAAGAAATAATGTTTTATTTCCAATGAAATGAAAACAAAGTATTTATTTAATATAGTAGATAGATAGGGTCCGCTGGATCACATACCTCCCTCCCCCAGCGGAAATTTTTTAAAATTCTTTTCAATGTCAAATATGTAGGTCAAGGTCAAATATTTTAAGGTAAAGGTCAATTTTTTTTAATTTGAAATTTGAGAGTTCCCACCAAGGGATATTATTATTATTTGGTAACTCGTTTTAAAAGTCTTTGAAAGGGTTATAACGCTCAGGTATTATTATTATTATTATTATTATTATTATTATTATTATCATTATTATTATTATTATTATTATTATTATTATTATTATTATTATTATTATCATTATTATTATTATTATTATTATTATTATTATTATTATTATTATTATTATTATTATTATTATTATTATTATTATTATTATTATTATTATTATTATTATTATTATTATTATTATTATTATTATTATTATTATTATTATTATTATTATTATTATTATTATTATTATTATTATTAAAAATCGCCATTCGTACATCTTTTTCACTATGTATTTCGATAGCATCACTATCATCATCAGGTTACCTACATTCACGACGGATGAATAACTATACTATATTGATAATATATAAACAAATTATAAAATCTATAAATTTTAAATTATAAATAAAAATTTTAAACAATTATTTTTTTTTAAATAATTTTCAATAATCAATAATATTTAAACTTTTAAAATTATTTAAAAAATATTATCTTAATTATTTTTTTAATTATTTAACATAACTATTATTCAATATACATCAACATAAAAAAATTTAATTAAAAACATTCAAAACACACGTATTCACTGCATTCTGCACATTGATTTTAGGATTAAAAGGTCTTATCAATAATGCTTCACATATCACACGCTCAAAACAATTATCAAATTTTTTGATAAGATTTTAAAATCAGACATTCCTAATTCTCTCATACACACTTTATGCACAAGATACACAAGAGAGACGAGATCTGATATTCGTGGAGAAGTTTCCAGGAACCGAAAAAGTTCTCTCGGAATCTGTTGAAGTATGCTTCGCTGTTTTCAATGCCATATAAAGTTTTCTTGAAGATGTTGAATTCTTGTTTTAAAGTGATGTTATCATTTGATATTTCTACCTCTTGAATGTTGGATGATTTTGAAATGTATGAATTTAATTCTTCAGCCAATTCTATTTCTGATTCAACTATGACTGCAGATTCTTCACACAGAACTTCTTCTTCAGCCTCAGAAAACAGCAAAGCATCAGAAGGGAAAAGTCTCTTCATAAGAGCTGAAGCAAAATTAAGAGTGGATTTTGTTGAACCATTTGTTGAAGTTGGGCTAACAAGACATTTTAGTAAAGCAGTAATATTATCATTTTTTCTCGTTACAATTCGATTTTCAATTGACTTCAACAAATCGCGACTTATTTCCAATTGAGTGTTTCCATTTTATTTTTCTAAAAGGATAAAAACCTTCAGCACCAAAAATATTTGCGTCTTTCCGACTTAATGCTTCCATTGCTAGTTTTATGGGCTGTAGAGAAAGACTGATATCTTTTAATAGTTCAAAGTCAACTTTATCCATCAAATAATGAGCATTCAAATCATTTAAAGCTTGTAAAATTTGCGTTTTCAGCTTCAAAAGTTTTTCTATCATTGGTGAAATTGAGTTCCATTGAACTTTAATATCTAGGATTAGTTCACGTTGGAATTCGATTTTAACATGATTTTGCAGGATACTGTTGAGTATTGGAGAATATCTGAAAAAGCACACAATTTTCCGCACTAGCTTCAAGTGTTCAAAAATGGTTATATTTTCATCAACATAGGTATCGATACCGGGCTTCATAATCATCAAGCAGGTCTTCATCTTCACTTAATAGTTCAGGTTCAGTTTCACGATTATCAACAAGTTCGTGTTGTTTATACAAATAATCACAAACGCCTAAGTGTATACTGTGATTTAAACATATAATCATTTCAGCTGGGCAAGTTCTCCCGTACTTTAATATCATTGGAGCACCATCATGAATAGTGCATACAATATCACTTTCAAAATTTATTTTAAATTGAAGCAAATGATTTTTTACTTTATCCACCATATCATCTGCATTACAAGATCCTGAAATTGGAACAAGCCCAAGATTTACGCATACCTTTTTTTCACCATGGAGATTTATGTTCAGGTATCTACGTCTTCTTACGCTTGTTCATTCATCACTGGTGATACTGTATTTATTGCCAAGTATTTTATGTTGTTCAATAACTTTAATCACCTCGCTTTTCTTTATTTCAAAATTACTATGTATTAATTTCATAACACTAGTTTCACAGGTTGGTAAAGAATACCCCTAACTAGAAATTGATTCACGAATAAATACAAAATTTGTTATAGCACGTATAGAAATATTATCAATTGCTGCCAGCCTCGGTACTATATCTCGATACTATAACATAGTTTAATAATAAAGATGGAGCTCTTTGGATTTTAGGCTTGGAGTGTTCGTTTTTAACTGTTTCATTTAGAATAATTCTATGAACAAGTTTCAGGTGATTTATCATTGCTCCCGTCGATCCATTTGGATTTGTTACATTTCAAACGATAGTTCTGTATTTTATTTTGTTTTCACCTTTTTCGTGGACGACAAGTCAAAAACAAACAGAATTCACAAAACCAACAGTTTTTTATAGAAGAATAAGATAGAAACGACTTTATAATTATTTCTACATTTGACATTAGTCACAAATATATATCTTTCTTTAAATATCGAAAACCAATTTTTCCATATTCTTTTTTGTTTCTATCAGATCGAAATCTTCAATTTTTTGGAATCCGTTTGAAATTATAAATATCTTTATAAGTATCACTGTTAACATTCTACTCTTCTGGGCCACTACTTATTTGATGGTTTGTACTAAATACAGGCTCGAGTTCTACACTTCGATCTTTACGTTTTGCATTTTCATTTCCACAATCTTTTTCCTTTTACTGAAATATTTTTTCAACATCCTTTATGTCTTTTTCTGAATTTCTTTCATTTTCCTGAGATATATTTTTAATATTCTCAACTTCGATAATAATTTTCCGGAAAAAATTAACAATTTGGGTATTCCTACTTAAAGCTTCTTTAATAAACTAACACTCAAATTTTGTCTTTTCACTATTTTTCATTAATTTTTCAATTATTTAAAATATAAATGGAAATATTTTATAAATATTTTAAAATCTAAAACTGAAAGCAATATTTATATTTTCAAAAAAGAAATTTTTACCTTTGTCTAGCACATTTTTTAATTAGATTTTTCACATTAACTAAGAGCATAAAATCACAAAAACTTTCAATATGCGATTTATACATATTAGCATTTGTTTTAAATTATAGAAATATTTTGAATTTTGTTTAATACTGATTTTAATATTGATGTCCTATCTGTAGGCCAGTGGACATCATGTATATTAGAATTTGCTTGTATCTTTTGTATCTCACTGAGCAACACCTAAATCCAGAATATAAAGTTTCTATAATCTAAAACAAAATCGAAAAAATTATATTGTAGCAACACAAACTTACCTGTGTGCAAAAATTTAATGTTCCGAATGTTAAAAGTTTTATTATAGGAATTGAGAAAGTGACAGAAAAATAATTTTACATACAAACACAGCACACATAATATAAAATACACGCTTTTTTATTCCGAAAGTAGAAAGTCATTAACATACTGTTAACATATCATTAATTTTAAATTATTAAAATTCATGGCTGAAAAAAATTTGGATTTTTAAATCTGACAACTCAACTTTGAGTTTTCGAGAAATGGATGACAAAACATCGTAAGATCTATTTATAAAATATTTTTGAAGTTAATATTTCTTTAGATTTTCAGATATTTCTTTGAAGACACTTCCATTTTGCGAAGGTGAAGATCTGACAATGTAAGAATTTTTTTATTTAATTACAAATAATTAAAATATTTTACAGCATATCAGATATTTCTAGTCAAACGCCTTTGTGTGAAGATATTCAACAAGTTCCATCGATATCTTTGGAATTGAAGAAAAAAATTCGAAAATCGTAAATTTTAATAACTTATTTTAAAAAAATAATATTTTCATAGAATTTCGGAAAATGACAAAATCCGTCTACATCGTCAAAGAGGCTATTGAAAATGAGCTGGAGAAAGAAGATTACAAAAACTTAGAAAACAATTTTATCCATATACGCCTAAATGTCTTAAAAAAATAAATGTGTTTGGTGATTATTTTATTTCTTTATAGTTAAAAATATATCTAACTTACATTTTATTGAAATAATTCCAAATTCATAACATGTCATAAAATACCTAAAAAAACACCTGAAATTTAATTATCAATATATTATAAATATATTATAAATGCTGATTACAAGTAATATTTAAGAGCTTGGATAATGATCTCATAATTATCATAATTATCTCATCAGTACCATGTAGGAGACGCGTAAAAAAATATTTTACACCATTACAAGTTAAAAATGCTAAAGGTTTACGGAAAGTATACAATAGAGTTGAATCAGCAATATCGTAAACTTAACAGACACGAAGAGAAATCTTCGCGTCTCCTGCATAGTACTGATGAGAGCCAAAAGCTCGAAACTAGTCTACTATTGGGATTCGTGCTGGGTATCACAAAGCTTGTAATGTTTATATTATTTTAATGTTAGACATCCGTAAAAAAATATTTTACACTATTAAAAATATTTCAATTAAGGGGGAGAGGTTGTGAGAACGATCTTACAATATATTTATCGTTATTTTAAGTATTCAGAAAACAAAGTAACCGAGTTTGACAAGAGTAATAGTGACATGTAAGATGAGGTTGGACACATAAATTTATCACAATTTTTATCAAGAAATTTGGTAAACATTTCTATAGCAATTCTCAAGAGAAAGATGTTTAAATTCATAAAAGTGTGTAAAAAAAGAAGAATTCGTAGAACTTGCCAATGTAATTTAAAATAAAAGCTAACAAAAATAATTTATAAAGTGAGTTGAAAGATTTTTTTTTATCGCATTTTAGATTCATAAGTATTTTGATATGCGATATTATTGTTTGAGGTGAAGTTTCTTTGAATTTCTACTACGCATGAATCATAAATCCGATCGAAATTAATTGTGCTCAGTGCGTTTTCTTCAATGAGAATCACAGCTGCTTTGCCTGTTTGGTAATTTATAAAGATTCTACAAAATTGAATGCTCAAATGTAATTTTGAATACATGCAAAAGTAAATCTTGGGGTAAATAAGAATTGATAATGAATTAGATTGACTATCGTATTTTCTGGCATATAGCCCGCATACGCAGATAACCCGCACTCTCATATACCCCGTGGGTTTTTAAGTTTTGTGTAAAAATTAACCAATGCGTGTAAAAAAAGGTTTGATATAACCATCAACCATATACACACCCCCAACCTCTCCTGTGGGCTATGTAAAATTCGGTAAAACCGGCGGGTTATATTCGGGAAAATACAGTAAGGATTTTCTAAAGTAGAAATTAGTTATGTAAAGTGTATTGTATTGAATTTTTCTAGAGCTCATATTTTTGAAGCTGTTTAAGATCATTGTAAAAAGAGTAAAGTCAAGTTTGTTGAAATTTTTTCAAGTAAGCAAAATTGAGATTTTTAAAGATAATGAATTGGAAGGATTCAACAGATCCAGAATATACAAAAAGAGGAAATAACAAACATCCTAAAGTAAATTTATGGATTAAAAATTCATGGAATGCTTTACATTCAGTTCCACTGTATAAGATTTTATATTATTAAAATATTCAATAAATTATATAATATAGGTAACATATCAACTTGTTTGTTGTAAAAAAATTAATTTTTGTGTCAAGTAGTAGGATGTGTCTCCGTCAGATACAAACCCACACCCTAGCGGTTTAATATTAGATAATAATTGACTTTTAACCTTCGCACGTGCATAGTTTCTACACAACAATTGAAACGCGTCCAATTGACACCGATCACCTCAATTTCTAACTATCACACATGCAAAACAACTACTATCACACCGTAGTCCTACTCCATCCCAACGCACCCAATGTGAGAAAATCCACTACAAACAAGACAAATACAAAATCCCAACCACAATCACGACCACGACAGCGACAGAGACAAATACTACTATTACTACTAATAATTATAAAACGTTTATTTCAATAAAAGCCCATAATGGCCAACAAAATTCCTGTGGATACAAAGAGAGCTCAATGCTCAATCTTTCAACTTTATATATTTTCATAGAATTATTTAAACAACAAAAACACAATTTTCTTATGCTAATATATCAAAACCTTATTTAGATGTAGTTACATCCTCACGATATATCTGATAGCTGGACATCATCTCTGCTTTTATTGATATCATTGTCAGCGTTTTTATTTCACTTTTGTTTAGTCATATCCTTTTCATAATTGAGTTATTCATCCTATCAGATGTACCCAAAGCACCAACAACCAGATTAGATATAGTTTTTTTGCATTTTTGAATTTTTCCCATTTGATCGTTAACATCTTTATATTTTTGAGAATTCCATCCCTAGTCTTACTAAAATTTTCTCTGTCATCATAAGGCACTTGTAAGTCAAGAATGTGATACAAGTTATTTTTCTGTGGTCGTATTATTAAGTCTGGCCTTAGAGTTGTATCGATCCATTCCGGCAGCATTTCAACATTAACTTCTAAAGTTCAAGCATCTGAATTCTATCAGAATAAATTGAACGAACATCAATAAGTAGTTAGATCAACATCGGTATCAATATTCAAAAATAAACTAAATAAAGTTTTGAGTTTTTTTAATGCTGGAATTAAAAACTGTTATATTTACTAACCATGATTACTGAAACTGAAACCATGCGTATCATTTGTGTACTAAAGAACACAGGCACGGACCATAGGCCACTACGTCAAATAAAACGTCATCTGCTATTTTATGCGTTGTACGATTAACACTTGTTTAGGGGCCCATGAAATGCTCTGGAATTGCTGTCGACGGGTCTGATAACATTAACTAAACAGCTGTTTGAATCTATTATCAATCTACAATAAAAGTATTTAATTAAAATAATTTAATTTCAACAAAGCAGATTTGTTTTCTTTAAATCTTGAAAAGAATTTTCGGCATTTCAAAGACAAAAGCCTACTTGCGATGAGAAAAAAAGGATTTGTTGTTTACATTTTTTGAGAAAGAGATTCACAAATTTTCATTTAATTTTATATTTTAATTGCACTTTTAACCCAGTTACTTAGACTTCGTAAATTTCAGTTGACATTTAAAGTTGGGGTGCAGAAACCAATAACTGACAATCATGAATTTTTATGAAAGTAATTTCGGAAATGTCAAAAATTATCATTTCGATAAAAAGTTTATGTTGAAAAATGATTTATTTAATTTTCTAACGAATTGAGATTCCATCCAAGAATAATGGCATAAATTAATACGTAGGGGGAAATAATGGGTATTCACATTTCAGGAGAATGATATAGGATTTGTGGAGAAATTCTACTAATTGATGTATAATCACTGTAGAAGTGTGGCGATAAACAAAATGATAAAATAAATATTTCTGTCAAAAATAGAAAGTTAATTGCTAATACATTTTTGTTTGAATAAATAAACTTTCTCATGAAATAATATGGGTTATGAATTGAAACAAAAAATTGGCAAATAATATAGAATTACTTTCACTGACGTTTTTTTTGCTGAAATAAAGTAAACTGATTTTTTTTCTACTGTATATTTTTAGTTTGGATTTTTTGTTGGTGAAAATATTTTATACTAAAATAATTATTTATTATTACTATATTCAAATTTAAATTAATTATTACAGACATTTAGTAAATTTAATTTAATTAAACAACTTTGATTAGTGTTGAAATTTTATTCCCTGAAAATAAATAAAATAAAATTATTATAGAAAATCTGAGACCGCAAGTTTAGGTCAGAAAACATTTAGGATGGATTTATATTTATTGAAAATGTACCCGAAAATATAAAATGTACCAACCTAAATCCTAAACTGTGACGCTGTAAAACCCAGTATGTATAACTCCATCATTTTGACTTAATTTTAACCTAAGCTTATGAACATTTTCAGCCCATAAGAAAGATGCCTCAAAGGTATTATTTTTTAAAAGGAATTACTCATATTAAAAACTATTTCATTATAAGTAATTAGTTGTTAAGGTGTTTAACCCTTTCAACACTGAATTTTATTTCTTCAGAAAATGATTAATTTTTAGTGTTCTGTTTTTTTGTTATAGGAAATGGAATAGAAATGAACCTCTTGATACACTACAAGTACTGTACTACCAACTTAACAACATTCGCATAATACCATAAACTATTGGATTGAATTTGGGATAAAGATGACATAGAAATAATTTTTCAAAAATGTTTGGGATATAAAATATCCCAGGAGTGTTGTAAGGGTTAATTCATCTGATTTTAATTATATTAACTAAATAAAAATATAAGTTCCAAAAAATGTATGCAATGAAAACTTGTAAAAATCTAATTATTTTTATTACTTAAACAAATTTTCCTGTGATATTTTTAAAAAAAATTCAAATGCACTTTCATACAAATTTAGCATTAAACTAAAATTTCATACTCGTTCTAATTTAATATTTTTCTAATATTTATCCAAAAGATTTCCAATAATTTTTTTTAAAAATGTTCCAAAATTTTTTTAAAATTTTATATTAAAATATGTGTTTTCTCAACTTGTTGTTTTTTAAAAAAAAATTTAATTTTTTAATCAATTTTAAATTTACATTTCTCAAAAAAGTTTTGAAACTTTGGCATAATTGGTATTTTTGGTTGAATTTCTATTGAAAAATAGTTTGTTCGGTAGAAAGGAAAAACTCATTTATAATTAAAATATTTGGACAATTAAGCCGAATTACGGTTTATCTATGTTATGTGCAAATTTGACATTTATCAATTCGTGATATTCTGTATAAAGCAGACATTTCTAAAGATGTCGAATATGATAGAGGTGACTAACACAAGAATTATGACAAATTTTCTAAAAGCTTTGTAGATTCCAATCAAAGCAACAGAAATTCCCATTTTATTAATTACAAAAATTGTTTAGAAAGTCCAGTAAGTTTTTCGAATGTGAATCACCTGGGGTAAGTGAAATTCTACAAACATTTGTTAAAGTTATCGGAAGAACATGAAACTTTGATCAAAATTATATGGAATAGTTTCATTGCAATGTTACAAAGATTTATATTTTTTAAAACATGTGTAATAAATGCTTTGATAGAATTACAGCAATCCTGTAACATTTCTCATGATAAATTTATTCCCATATTGTCGCTTATTGGTTGACTGCAGAAAGGTTTTGGTTTTTGTATTGAAATCATTACAAACCAAAGTAAATGGTTTTCTAATGAAAGAATGCAGCCCGTAACGGACGAGTAATTGACAAACATGTTCCTTAGTTATTAAAATATTTAATTAATTCAACTAATTATAAACACGACAAATATAATATTTTTAGAACATTATCATTCTGCTTACAGATTTGAGAAATCATTTTAAATTCGAAGTTGTTCTTGCTCCATCTTTCCCTATAAAATTAACATTGTACAAAAAGTTGTATCAAAGGAGTAAAATTATTACTTTTTTATTATCATTATTATTATTATTATTAATATTATTATCATTATTATTATTAGTATTTTTATTATTGTTATTATTATTATTATTATTATTATTATTATTATTATTATTATTATTATTATTATTATTATTATTATTATTATTATTATTATTATTATTATTATTATTATTATTATTATTATTATTATTATTATTATTATTATTATTATTATTATTATTATTATTATTATTATTATTATTATTATTATTTATAAGATAACGCCAATCAAACATTCCTTTCACGATTAATTTCGACAGTTTTCCTGTCATCATCAGGTGGGATATAATAACTCATTAAATTAAGGATTTTAAACAAATTTATTAATTATATATAAAAAAATTTTTTATTAATTATTTAATTTAATACAACAATCAATACATACAATATAAAAAACCTATTTAAAAACTTATTTAAAAACACTCAAAACACAAGTATTTACTGCATTCTGCACATTAATTTTCGGATTCAATGATTTTATCAACAACGCCTCACAAATCACACGTTCCCAATAATTATCGAAATTTTTTAATAAAATTTTAAAAATCAGACAACTTTATTAAAAATCCTAAGGATCCATTTTTGAGAAAATCTAAGTGGGATCCTGTTGAGATGTGTGAGTCTGATGAGGTAAAATCTGGGTGTGATTTTGTTGAGGTGTGTGAGTCTGATGAGTTAAATAAATGAGTTAAATAGTGTAAGCAAGGATGATGAGCCTAAATTTGTGTTAGTATTGCCGTACTCAGAAGGTTTTAAGGATTATAAAGTGAAGATAAGAAAGCAGTTAGGGAATTTAAACTATAGGATAATGTCAACTTCATGGAAAGTACGCAATATGTTTATTAATAAGTCAAAAACTCCGGTTGAATTGTGTTCCGATCTCGTTTATCAGTTTACATGTAATGGGTGAAATGCCACATACATTGGAGAGTACTTCCCGTCATCTCTTTATTCGAGCTCGAGAACATTGTAGACCAAAGGCTTGACCCATATTGGTGAGCACCAATAAGGGCTGTAAGTTTAAAATAGGTATGTCTGATTTTAAAATTTTATTAAAAAATTTCGATAATTATTGGGAACGTGTGATTTGTGAGGGCGTGTGTTGATATCATTGAATCCGAAAATTAATGTGTAGAATGCAGTAAATATTAAATTATGCAGTTGTATTAAATGCAGTTGTATTAAATTAAATAATTAATAAAAACATTTTTTTAAATTATTAAATTAAATTTTAAATGTTAAATTTTAAAACATAATATATTTTTTTTATAAAATAAAAATTTTTTTATATATTAATTAATAAATTTGTTTTAAAATCCTTAATTTAATGAGTTATTATATCCCACCTGATGATGACAGGAATTATAAAATATTATTATTATTATTATTATTATTATATTATTATCATTATTATTATTATTATTATTATTATTATTATTATTTATTATTATTTATATTATTTTAATTATTATTATTATTATTTTTTTTATTATGATTACTTATATTATTATTTTTATTGCTACTCTTATTGTTTTAAAGTAGCAACATTTTTTTATTTTTTTTAAATATTGATACCAATTTTCTTAAACTTGGCTATTAACTTGTTTACTTTTATTCTAAGTGTCAATATATTATAAGGATATATTTTGTTTATTTACTTTACCAAGTGAAACTTATCGCTATCCTACATTTCCCTATATATTTATCTAAATCCAATTATTGTAACGTATTGGGATATGAAAAATTTCCCCAGCCCTGTTGCAAATGACAGAAAGATTTGAATGGATGAAAATTTTACAACATAAATTTGGTGATATTTTGGTTTGATATTTCCCTTTCATTCGACGATCGGGCATATTGTCAGATTTTCACAGATGATTAACGAATCGGAATTTTCATTTCAAAATATTCGGTTTACCATTGACAAAGAGTTCCAAGAAAAACGAAAATTTCTTTAAAAGATGAAATGAAATTAATTAATTGTATTTTGTCAGGAGTTCTCGTTTGGGTGGTTTCGAAATTGTTTTCTGTCATGGATTGTGAATTTCAGAAATTAATGCCCAAAATTTCCATCGGCATTTTAGTCAGAAATAAAGCATTTGCGTTGCCATATTTTTTCTATTATTTAGAGAATTTAAATTATAGTAAAAGTAGAATTGGAATTATTATTTATGAAGATCACAGTGTAGATAGTAGTGGGGCCATGGTAAAAGAATGGTGTAACACTAATAAAAATAAATATGCATTTATGGATTGTTTATTTGACGTAAATCCTACAAATGGATATGAGGATGAGTTGTCTTCGACAGATTGGAGTAAAAGACGAATGGGAAATGTTATTCGGTTACGAGAAAAGATCTTAGCTACCAGTAAATGGCACTGGTCAGATTATTTATTCATGGTTGATGCAGATGTAATGGTTACAAATAAAAACACTTTAGCATTTTTAGTTAATGTATTGCAAAGGTTCAATAATGTAGCAGTGGCTCCAAGACTTAATTGTACCTCTCTTCCTTTTATTCAAAACTTTTGGGATGATATCACTTCTAACGGATTTTATGTGCGCACTAAAAGATATCTTGATATTAAAAACTCAAAAGTTAAAGGAACGTTTTAAAGTGGCACTTATTCATTCTGCTATTCTCTTTAATTTGAATCATTTTCACATTAACAACGTCACATTTAGTCCGGAAACCAAAAAGAATTATTCAAATGATGATTTGATAAACTTTGCGATGCACGCAAACGCAACGACATTCCATTATTAATAAACAATGAATATATCTTTGGATATTTTCCCGCTCCGATTCAGTCAAGCGAAATGGTTATTATCTAGAGAGGAACACATTTATCAACT